>CM075854.1:18585840-18770819 GCA_037975125.1 Latrodectus hesperus
TAACAAATATATAAAATTCTAATTTAATTCTATTTATGAAATTTATTCTTAAGTGAAATTCACAAAACTAAAATAAACGTATCTTATTATGTATATAAAATGAATTTTATTAATATTTATTAATAAAAAATACAAATCGGCTCTTTTATATGGATTTCATGCTATAAATTTCATGGAAATAATCAACTGTTCTTTAAAATTTGAAAGCTACACAATTTTAATCTAAATTTAGGCAAATTAGTTTCATAGAAGGAATACAGTTTTAATTTAATATAAAATAATTTAAAATTTTAAAAATAATTCATGATATCACTCGTATTATAAGAGCATGTGTGAAGGTGAAATATTAAAGCTCTATCATAAATAAGCTTCAAAAAGAGAGAAAATAAAATGAATTTAATCTGAAAAAATAAATATATAAAATTAAAAATTTATTCATTATGTTATCTTTATAGCGGACCCATTGAATAATTTGTTAAATACTTCGATTTATATAGTTTTGTTATGAGTTAAATTTTGTTTACATTTACTAATTACTTCAGATGAGATATGAAACTTTTTCAATACATTAAACCAATATATAAATGAATAGTATTAAAAATTATTAAGAAAAAATATAATGAAACATATTGAGAGTAATCGCTCTCTTGTTTCTCGTAAATAAAAGTGTTTATTATTAATAATATTATTATTTCCTCTTGATTTTAAATTACTTAGCTTGAGTTTAACGGAAAATTCGTCTTAACAAGCGTTACAAATTTTGACATAGAATTAATGCATCAGACCGTAAATTTTCCCTCGTGAGATTATACTTCGAAAATAGTTTCCCTTAACAATACACAGTTAACTAAACTTGAACTTTCGGTAGATTCTTGAAATATAAACTGAAAATCTGTATTGGATAAGCAGATCTTCCTATCTCACTAGTAAGGTAATCTTTAAGAAATTTTCTGCTTATTGTGAATTGTAACGGAAACTAATTTAATTCTATAGCTTTAATTTCTGTACCGAAATTGAGTAGTAAAATTCATTTTCTATCATTTTTAATGCATAACAAATTTAATATCAAATTAAACATTTTGTTTCTCTAAAATTAATGGTATGTACTCTTTTGTACCTTTACTTTTTTATATTTTACTCTTAAATTGTATCATGAAGCAGTTAATGTCCAAGCAAACTTGTTTATTTTAAATGTATATTGTTAAATGAAATATTAATAAAAATTAGCAAACTAACAATATAACTTACATACACATTTTCGTGTTTTGCACATATATTATTCTTAATGATATTTCTAATTAAAGATTTATGAAATTTAATCATATTAGCCAATTAACGGGTAATCAGTTTAGTCTAATGAAAATATACTCATTTGTTTCAACAACAGAAAAATTAGATTTACATGAAGTAGGAAAATTAGTAATGTCCGCATAGAGGAGAACACAACTGTTCTATTGGAAAAAACAGAATGCTGTGATCCCCTAATACATACACATGCATTTTTCTACCACTCACTTTATTTATATATTATAATTATATTATTATTTTATTACAGGTACTATATTTATTATTATTTAAATATATAAAGAGAACAATAGAATTTTTTGCAGTGGATAACTGGCAATGGCGAGCGTTGTACTTCAAAATGAAACTGATCATGGAGTTTTATAATATTAAATCTCAATTTAATGATTAAATTGATTTACATTTTGCTTATTATCAGAGTTTAAAAAAATTTTCATCAGAATACGACCTGTTTCTTAATTAATATTGCTTGAAGCAGTATTAAATTACTTGATATTTTCATTGTGGGAATGAATTACCCACATTTTTCTTCATGAAAAATCTATTTCAGTTAAAATTTTTGAAAAAATAATATTTGATAAATTTTGTATACATAATATTTTTTTTTTAATTTTTTCTTTTGAGGAAAAATTTTCTCAAGTCTACAGACAATATTCACTTTTCCATATGTTATACGTTCTGTACTATACAATTTCTAACGTAACACGTATCTACGTTCTATACTATACAATTTCTGACGTAACACGTATCTACGTTCTATACTATACGATTTCTGACGTAACACGTATCTACGTTCTATACAATACAATTTCTGACGTAACACGTATCTACGTTCTATACAATACAATTTCTAACGTGACACGTATATACGTTTTATACCATACAATTTCTGACGTAACTCATATTTACGTTCTATACTATACAAATTTTAACGTAACACGTATCTACGTTCTATACTATACAATTTCTGACAAAACACATATCTACGTTCTATACTATACAATTTCTAACGTAACACGTATCTACGTTCTATACTATACAATTTCTAATTCAGATGCAATTCTGAACAGTTGCCATTCAGAATAACGCCTTATCTGTTAGCTATTTCTGTCTGTTTTACCATTAGAAATTGTTCAGTGCTATTAATATTATAAATGTAATTCCTACAACTTGATTCAAACAATACACTCTCCCAACCAGGAACATTAATATAATTCCTGTCCATTATATATAATAATAAATTGTTTATGCACATGTTTTTAATATTTTGACTTGAACAAATATTCAGTACACAACATGAAGAGAATTGACGATTATATATTCTGCTGAAACTGTCGTATCAACTGGAATAAAAATCTCCAAATATAAAAATAAAACTTTATTTATTTTAAATAAATAGTAATAATTTGTTTTTGATCTTATACAATAAATGCTCTTAGTTTACTTAATTATAGCTCACGAAAATATTCACTATAATATAATTTGATCTGAAATACCTTTCCTTAATTGTGTTCTATTTTGCTATTTCAAAAAAATTATTGAATCCAATAGTTGAATTTCTGCAGATAAAAGAAATTTCATTTTAAAAAACAATTAAATTTATATGTAACTCATCACATTGTGTAGATATAGAATATACTAATTATAAATTTTTATAGTATATAATTATATGCATTTATTAATTACTGAATATATGTATATTGCTTAATATTTTCTGTGTTTTAGAAAATTAGTAGTAAAATGAATGAATATCAAGTTATTTATTTTAGCTAGGTTTTTAAAATAACAAATTATTCCTACAAAGAATAGTTGTATTTCAAAAAATTTACCCACATAAAATAATTTTTAATAGTTCTAACAAATCATAAAATAAAACTCATATTAATCAAGGAAACTATTAAAAAATAAAATAATTTTATTTTTAAAATTCATTTAATTTAATAAAAACTTTTTATTTGCTTTAATTTGAATTCAATATTAACACACAAGTCACAAATTTAATTTTTCACCACTTATTAATTCTTTTTCTTTTAATGTAAATGTATATAATATTTAGAGTGCATTCTTATGTAAATATATTTTCCCTTTTATGGTTTATCTAATTAAAAAATTTTACTGAGGTTTCACTTAAGAAAAGGCAAAAATTAACTCTAAATTTTGGAAGTTTTTTAAATAAATTTTTATGCTCTTATTAATTAAAATTTCATATTCTACTTTTTAAATCTAGTTTCCAGAAAATTCAATTAAAATAGAAGCTCTTTCTAAAGTAAAATTAAATTTCAAAATTATATGTTAACAAATTTCAATATATTTGAGCTAGTTGATTGCTTGGTTTGTAGTTCTACGATCAGTTTAGTCAATTATTATGGGATTTTTTTTTGATTTGTCATTTAAACATCTTTTTTTGAACACGAAAGTTAGTTAGACCGGGAACTAGGACCTAAGATCCCGAATCACTACAAACAACCAAACTCAAGGTGGGATTCGAACCCATGAACTCACTTACAATGGGAAAGAATTAGAGAATTTATGATGAAACGAAAAGACTTTATTTTAAGTGAACTAATTATAAATTTTCGATTAATAACAGAGAATTTGAATTATTCATTTTTGCATATCTTTAAGAGATAAAGCCTTTTATTCATTTATAGTCTGAACTGAAACAGTTTTTAGACGTTTAAGAATTTAGGAAAAATGTTTAATATTTAATTTAATGTTTAATACTTTTTAGATTAATAAAGCAAACATTTCTTATTAAAATTATTCTTAACTGCTCAACTCTATGAAAAATCAAACTAAAAGCAGTTTATGAAAATTATGACCGAGTACCAAGAAACTGAAATCATCTGACCGAGAGGAAGTGACTGGAAAAAAACAAAGATGGAAATGAGTTTTTAAACAATGGATCTCTTGCTCATTTTTCTGTAATAATATAATTAATTGATGTCCCACATAATAAATCCCTTAAATTATTTCTTAACGCTGAAATTTATTATATCATAATTGTGTTCCAAATATTTTTAAATGATTCATACATTTATTAAAAAAGGATATTTATATTCATCAATTAGGCAAAGATTTCTTTAGTATTTTTTCTAACATTCATAGTGTATTCCAATCGGTATTTCAAAAGTAATTTGCCATGTTTCCTGCATCACATAAAAAAAGAATTTAAAAACTTTCAATCGCACTAACAAGACAAATAGGAGTTTGAAATTAATTCAATGCCTCTCCTTTTTATCTTTTACAGAGTATTTTCTACATGTATAATTAAAAACTTCAATCAAAACTTTTGATTAAAACTTTCATATATAACTTGGATAGGGAAAATTTTTTTAATTAATAATTTCTGAATACCCTTTATTCTTATTTTATAAATAGGTTTTTAAATTTTTGTATGATTCTTTGAAAAATCGAGTTCTTTGTAAAAACTTTTTGTCACTATTTAACTAGTGCTTTTTATAGAAATTTTCCATCGTTATTAATATCATATTTACGTTATCTTAATCATTCAACCACATATTCTTCGAAATGAAAGTACCATTGTTTGGAAATATATATTAACTTAAAGCAATATGTTTAATGATTTTCTAGATAAAGATCAACATTAAACTGATATTACTTTTTAACAGAAATTTTTATTATATGTGGCAAAAAATTCACTAATATTTAACCATTAATTAACCTTTAACTTAGTATTTAATCTTAAGTATAACACAATACTATAATGATCCTATATAAATGAAATATTTTGGAAAGAAATAAACAAGAAAAAAATATCAGATTTATACTGCAAGATAAAAAAAATTTCTAACATCTTAAATTAATAAAATTGATGATTTTTTGTCTCTCTCTCTCTCTCTCTCATTAACAGCAAGTTTTTAAATATGGAGATGTTCATTTCATCACTACTGGATAGTGTTAGTATGAACATAGATAAGTGTGTTATTTAGTTAAATGGATTGTTTTAAATTTCATAATATCAATTTGTATAGATTTTTAATCACATTTAACCACACAAATTAGAGAAAAAAGTGAGAAATTAGATGTGAAAGGATGTTTACTTCTTTTTTTTAACATTAAGTTAATATTTCAAAAAGGAACACTTAAAAAATTAATCAAATGAGAATGTTTAGTGAAAATTTTAGAGTTATTTGTAAAAAAATTTATATAATTCTTGTGTCTTTTACATTATCAAAGTAAACTTACCATGCGAAAAATAAAACAGAATCCCTTTTATGAGTTATTGAAAACCATCACTCCGCAAAATGTAAACCTCAACTGTTAAGAATGGCTCATTTACTAGATCTGGGTATTACATTAACTTTATACCATAAAGGGAAAGATTAAGCCTAGCACTCATGCATATGAAGTAGATTTAAAGATAATGGAAACCAGTTCTCTTTGCTAACAAATCCATGTAAAGTGTTCAGAATGAAAACCTGAGAATATATTTTGTGTGTGAAAATTTGGAATGTGTCCAATAACAAGTACTATCTTTAAAAATAATTGTATAATAAAGTCATTTATGTCTAAAATAACATAACTTTGAATCAATACATATAATCTTTTGAATTCCAAATAATAAATTTCCTTCATAGAGCCATGTTAATAAAATCCAGAATTATGTCCTTATCTCTCGATAACATAAAGGAAACGTTTACTTTTTATAACTTATAATGTCTATTTATAGAAAGTTCGATTGATTCTTCATTATTTTATAAAATCTATTGTGCGGATGCAATTTTATCTGAATAAATTCAACATTAAATATTATTGAGAAGTTCCATATAAAGTTAGACCTTTATACATGTGAGAGTTTTCCCTTTAAACGTGTCTGAGTTTTACAAGCATTGCATGTATTCAAATTTATAATATCCCAAACAAAAGATAACAGGAAGAATTCCTTATTGTGGATATTATTAGAAAAATGTTAATGCTTTCGTTTTTTATTTTAGTGGGAATATGGGTAACCATGATGTGTGTGTCTGTGGATGACGTAGCTGCTTTTCGTTAAGCAAATTAGTTTTCATAATGAAATAGAAGCATAACTCGAATAATTTATAAAATAAAAAAATTATTGATAAAACATACACAAAACACAAGTAGAATGAAACGTATTTAACCAACCTTATTTGAAAGTAATGCCAATAGCCAATTTATAGCCAATTCTATTTGCTTATATATCTATTAATACTTTAGTGATACTTTGTAAGTTATTTTTTTTATATTGCAGACTAATTCTCGTTGTCTATCGTGAATTAGTTTCCTTAACAGACAATCTAGTGCAATGAAACTCATCGCGTTACGCCTAGTACTATTGCACTAGAACTATTGATTTTATTATAGTTGAACCCCATTTCTCTTGTTATGAATTTACTTTGCTCCTTTATATAGTTACCCTTTAACTTTTTTATTTAGCTATAAGTGCACCTTGTTTTGCATTTTACTATAAGATTGTGTTTTGCAAAGTATTACTAAAACTTAAATATGTTCAATTTTTAAACCCTTTTTTAATGTATCAATCAGTAGCTTTTATATTAATCAATGAATTCGCTGCTGTATTCCATCAATTGAGAAAATGAATGGGTTGCTTTAACAAAGCCATTCCCAATGATTCAAAGCGTTCAAAATTATAAGTGTGTGGGGAAACGAAATAAATTTTAAGATCAAATTACAGATAAATTAGATAAGAAAAAAAGTGTTTCACTCTTTATGGAAAGTTTGCTTGAATCATATTTCATTATCGATAAACTGTATAATCAATAACAATGATAATATTTAATTAATAACTTATTATTGATATATCGTAAATTTTTACTAGATGTAACTGCATGAAGATAAATATGTGCTAATATCTAAGGAATCATGTAAATTTGAAAATTTTTTATTTGTTGATTTTTGTGGAAATGCTTGCAAATATTTACTCACGCTTGTTTTTTTATTTTAGCGACTTATTTAGTACATGTAATATTCTCTTTTACGGCAACCAATGTACGTATTTACTTCTATGAGTTATAAGCCAGTCTCTACACATGCAAGAGAGTTATGACATTTCATTTACAAAACTGATTGATTTAGACGTAAAACTTAATCTCACAACTTATAAGAATGTTGGTAGTATACTTTGATGAGATCAAAACATTCAGTACATTTTATAAATATAGATATTTTTTTCATGGTATTTAATCCTCATTAATTTTCACATTAGTAACAAAAAAACAAAACTCTTTATATATTTAGATATAATCATTCAATCAATGTTCTTGTGAAATTTTCCTGAGTGAGCGCTTGCGTTACGTGCTATATTGTACCACAAATGTTTCACGTGTAACAAGACTTATACTTAGCCTTGCTAAGGGACCTATGTCGGAAACTATTCAAAATTTCTAAGGCTAGGCAATTCCCAAGTATTATGTATGTGCGCGTCTGTATGTATATAGCTATCAAAGTAAGTTATCAAACTTTTCCACAACTAATGTTTAACTAATTCTCAATTTTGAAAATTTTTTTATATATTTAAAATGTATCTCCGATATAGTTCCTCATTTATTCTATTGTAAATGAGGTATGATGAAGTTTAAATTATATAAATACATATCCTTAGACATACATTCATTTTATAATATAAGAATTATAAATAATCTATAGTGTTAATATAGTGATTATTCTTAACAGGTTAGTTTTACATGTCGAAGAAAGTATGAGCTCATCTTCCATTGTAAGAAGCTTATCCGCTTACATTTGTAATAATTATTTATGGATCAAAATATTTTTATTGACAGTGGTGGTTTTTCCAGGTAAGTGTTGTATTTTCACACTGTGTGTATGTGTTTTCAAAATAAAATTACTTAATAAGCCTTGGTTTTTAAATATATAAATATAAAAAATCAAAGAAATTGAAATTTATAAAAGATGTGAGGAATTTTATAAAAATATTAAATAACCACTTTTATATTTCTCTTTCAAGCGTAATATAATAACACATACATTGAAATAGAGAAAACCTTTTATTAATGATTCTAATAATAACATATTATTTTGCTATGAGTTATTGAAGTAACCATTATTCTTAACAGATTTTATATTTTTTCCACTATTCTTTAATAGAAATGGTTGGCTAATATAATTTTTTTGAACCATCCTTATATTAACAAGATAAAAAAAGATGTTTTGTACAAGATATTTATCTTTTTGAAACATTCTTCTCTTAAGAAAAATAAATTTATTTTATGAATATCCTTTTCTAGATAAGTTCATGATAAGCGATATATTTTTGTTTCTATTTATGAATATTCTCAGACACTCACTTCACTTTCAAAAATATATGCTTTCATTAAATTTGACAAATAATTTACAATAACTACATTACATACTTTTTCATACAGTAAGCAATTTATTATACTTTAACATAATCATCTTTATATATAATCATTATATTCCAAATCTATTTAATGATTTTTTGCCCTAAATAATATTATTTTCGCATATATCCAGTAATTCCATAGTATAATCACATGCATACATATACTATAGGTTGGAATATGCAAGAAAAGGATTTACATGCATTTTTTTCATTTAAGCAAATTAAGATTGGCTATTGCCAAAAATGTAATCATTATGTATACAGAAAAATTTAAATATTTTTTGATAAGTTTAACAGAGTTAAATTTCTTTTGATTCACTTTCAACTTGTCAATTACTTATATATAATAATACAAACTAAATAAGAATAAATTTAGCATGAAAAATCTATGTTGAGATGATTTGAAAAAGGAAAGTCTGCCAAAATTTTAAAATATAACTTATATCACTTCCCCAATCATTATCTATATACTCTTTCTTACTTCATGTCAGAAAAAAAGTTCATTATCTCCTCCCAGATTTTATCATAACTTGTAGATTCCTTTAGTTTATTCTTTGTATTTTATTTTAACTAGTAGATTCTCAAACAGCCCTGTTGGAAAAAATTCAATATAGAATTATGAATGTTGCCAGCTTGATACCAGATCCAGCAGAACACTGTGGTGCAAAGAATAGTTATGAATGTGTTAAACATTCAATGAATTTAATATCCCTCTGCAAGGTTACCATAGGCTTGCAGAGAAGATTGAGTACACTCTCACAAATGTCAATCTCGCCACTTAATCGATGGTCGAAGTTACAAAACAAGTAACAGTGATAAATGGCTTCGGTTTACAGAAAAAAGTACATGAAGCATAAAGAAAAAATACAATACAGTTTTCAGAACTAATATTATATACTTAAATTAAATATTGATATCTAGAACTTTATTTATATCTAAAAAATAATTATTCTAATTTCATAAAAACCCACCTCTGTTAGCATAAAAAGAACAAGAAAATTATGTCAAGAGTTTGTAAACAGTTTAAATAAATTTGCACATGCTCAAAATACAGGAAAAAAATTTTATTTTACTTTGTTTAAGCTCTTTAACTCTAGTAACGTCTTTTAAAAATTCAATGCTATTAGATGAATATTTTATTAGATAATATTTCATTACGTTTCAGAGGAATTTCCTAACAGCATCTGCTTTATTGTCTTGCAAAAAACGAAATGAGCAAATACGAAAAATCCTTATTAAAATTCACCACTTGAATTTAAAAAAGAGGCCATTTACATCCTTTGTAAAAATTAATCTTTTAATATGCTTATGGTAAATTAATCTTTCCACTAAGAAAACCTTATACTTAATTAAAAATATATCCCACCAAAATGTTATCGACATCACATTAAGCAATTTATTTTATTAAATTAAAAATATCTCATTATTTCCTAGTTTTAATTCACCAGTAATAGTATGAACCTGTAAGACACGAAATTTTTACCTAAAATTTAAAAAAATAGAATTTGTGATTTTTCTTTGTTTGTACCTTTTATGCAAAACTTAATTAAGGGAAACGAGCAAAAAATTAATTTTTATTTATTATTAATTGATTCACTAACTTTTCAATTTTAAGCTCTTCATTAAAAAATGGGTTACTAATTATAAATAAATAATTAAATTTATTTACATTAACAATTCAAATAATTTATTAATAGCTCATTTTCATTTAAGATTTAAATGCTGCATTTAATTGTTATTTAAGATGCAAATAACTCGATGTTAAAATAAATGATAACACATAAATCATTAATTAAAATTATAACTATTAGACTGATTTCTTTCAATCGTAACAGGAAATTTAAAATAAAAAGAAACTAAAGATAAGTTACATGAATCTCCTTTCCAGCAAGATCTCGAATCTACTGCTCAGTGATTACAGAAATGAAACCTCGAATATACTAGTTCTTTACTTCTCTTGTTGAATATTTTTAATTCTCGGTTAAAGTAATGCTAGTTATTTAATTCGCAGTTTTAGCGGGAATATTTCAATGCAAAGATTTATTAAGTGTAGCTTTGAATTAATATTAATAATTTTTAATGACGTTAACCACCCAGGAATCACAAAAGTCTCATAAAAGCCACGTGTAACTTTGCACGTGACTGTTCAAGAATATCTATAATTTCTCGAATATTCTCTCTCGTTATCGAAATCTAAATAATTTCGATTGTTTTGATGTCAGTAAATTAAAACAATTCCAGCACAAAAATAATGCAATTTGTTTGCTATATTTAGCAATAAATTAATTTTTTTAATTGAAGTGTTACTATATTTGTCATTGTAAATCTCCTTTGTATCTTAAAAATTAACTTAGATAGTATTTCTGAAAAATCGAGACTTCTACATCAATTTTTCTTTGACATTGTTCTTTTATTCAAATATTAAATTTATTTAATGAATACTGAAAATTGCAATAAATGGTTGGCTTTACTTTTTTTGTCAATGTTCTTATGCAACAAGGTTTCAAGAAAGGATTTGGGATTAAATTCAAGAAACTCGCAAATTTCTCCCTAACACTCCTATTCTTTATTACCCGTTATTTGATTTCTATAGAAGAACTCAAATATTAATAAATATCTGATGAGTAAAATTGACGCCTTTCTATAGGTAGCACATATAGAAAGGCGTCAATTTTACTCATATCTTTCTATCCTTTTCTATAGGTAGCAAGAGTTTGGATTGCTTCAAGTGTGTTTCAGTCGGAGGAAATAATCAACCATGCGAAGATCCCTTTCACAATAACTATACCAAAGACATCTTAGAAGCACCCTGTTGGGCAGGAAGAAAACAGAGAGACGGAGTTTTTCCAGCCACAGCTTGCATCAAACTTTCCGGGATATATGGTAAGATTAGCATATTTCAAGGAAAGGTGTTGCTATATGCTCAGTTCGGGAAAAGATCTTAATTAAGAAATTTGGTGGTTTAATATGCTCATATATTTCTCTTAAAAGTAAAAAAATTAAAGTCATTCATGTATATGAAATGCTTTGAATTTTTATACGAGATTTTGATAAATATATGAATCGAAATAAACTCACAAAATTAAATTTAAGTGGAACTTATTACTTTATTTTATACTCTATATATCCTTTTTAAAACATATTTCTTCATTTTTTATTAATAAACACCTCATTTACGTAAAAGCATTTTATAATAGACATTTGAACTTAAGTTATATCGATGTACATATTGACTATATTTACTTTGAAAAAGTTTTTTTGTGAATGCTGGATATATATTTGAATTTGATTTTAAATATCTGATAATTTAATTATAAAAAAAGGAAATCACAAAAATTATTTAAAATGATGCTTTGAATAAACTTGCTGATTTTGACTGATATGTTTTATTAACTTAATTTTTTTAAAATAAAACTTTTTGATTAGCTATGATTCTGTAACTCTTTTTATTAACATTATAGAAAACTTATAAAAAGTAAAGAAAATCATTTATTGGAAATCTTCTAAAAAATTCATTTTTCTCATCTCAAGTAAGCAATTTTTACGAATTTTGATTCTACAAAAAGGCATTTTCTAATCACTGATTGAAAACAAGAAAACAATAACTATTTTTTCTCAAATTATTTTAATATAATCTAAATAATTAGATTTCAAAATAACATAAAATTAGATTTTATTTAAAAATTTAAGAATTTTTTTTATTTATGTTATCAAAGGTATTTATCAAAGAGATTTCCACAAAGACATCATCAATTTTCAATAATTTTAACAACGCCAAGAAGTAAACAGGATTGAACCTACACTATACGAAATTTTTAATTTTGAATTAATATTTCAAACCAAATAAAATGTAGTAACATTTTTTTATTTCCAACTATTTATCTGGAATTAAAATAATACTAATAACAAAAATTTTCTACACATAATCTCCTGAAAATATTTTTACACTGTTAGGAGATTCGTATTTATCAATTTAAAAAGTAGCAGGCATTTGTTTTTTAAATTGATGATATTTAAAAGATACTTCCAATGCCTGCCTAAATGGACTATTTCACCTTTCGGCATTAGAGGTTCCAGCGGCCTAGTTGGTTAGGACATTCATTCTCTTTATTGGAAGGTAATGGGCTCGAATCCCGACCCAACCGAAGACCCGCCATCTTCGCTAATGGCGGCGAGGCACGTTAACTATGTCGTGGTCGCAATGTACTCTAAGAGGAATGATACCTCTGAGGGTGTCAAGTCAAGCATCCTCCTGTTTCTAAGTTACGAAAGCTCCAACTCTGTTGCTTCTATCTAATTGGTAAAGCCTATCTCAAGGCATGCATAACGGCACAGGCACGCCCCATTCTGTATAATAAAGTTAATGGGCTTAGAACGGCGTTCACCAAACTTTTTGACATCACGGACAAATAAATTCATAATTTAAATCCTGCGGAATACTAATAAGGTATTTTATGTATTAAATGTGCTTTTAAAAATAGTGATCTAAGAGCACATAAAATGTACCTAGTTAACAAAACGAAACCATTAATTGTAACCAAATTATGAAAGCTTTATTAATAAATCCTAATAAAATAAATAAAAAATCATTAAAAACAAAACTTAAAAAGGGGTTTAAGTATATCAAACTTTTAGCATTAAACATTCCTAGAGTAATGGATGTTCCAGCTTACTTGAAATAAGATCATAATAAATATCATAAAATCACAATAAAATTATAAATCTTACCCCAACAAATATCAAATAAAAGAAAATGTGGTTGAGATTTGAGATCATACATATCTTAAAAAAACATTAATTTAGAAAAAATAATTTTATTAGCCCAATTAATATGTTGAATATATTTTATATTGAACTCATGATGTCCATAAGCCCACCTTTAAATGCGTGAACTGATATACATACGCGACATACGACATAAAGGATAGAGAAATATTAGAAGAGTGAGAAACGAGACTAGACAAAACACGTAGCTAAAACTGCAGATACGATATTTACTATGGCGTTATTCTATGAAATGACGCTATTCTACGAAGTAGCGTTTTTGTAACTTTTCACGTATTATTATGAATTGAAGTATGTTTCAATGCATCTTAAAACATAATTTAACGTGATGAGTAAGTATTGTCCACACTTTGACATTTTTTAAGGACCAGCAAATTTTTTTTGGGTACAACTGACTTAGAATAATAGCCAATCACCAAGTACCTTGTAAAATATATATATATATATATATATATATATATATATATATATATATATATATATATATATATATATATATATATATATATATATATATATATATATATATATATATATATATATATAGGTGTGTGCAAAATTTAAGCAACAAAAGAGTATTTTTACAATAATTCCACGAAAAATCATCTGAGAAACATGAATTCAGAAATGATCGACAGCATTTTGGATTTAAGCGATGACGAAGGCATATTTGCGCAAAAATGAATGCCATGCGTACATTAATTCAAAGAATAAAACAAAAAAGGCCGAATTACAAGCCGAATGGTTAGAGCTTTTGACTTCGATTCAACAGTTAGTGGGTTCAAATCCTACCTTGGGTTTGGATGTTTGTGGTGGTACGGAATCCACTTTAAACCATAAGTCCCGGTCAATCCATTCCAGTGATATTTTCCTTTTCCAGTAATTGATGAACAGTTAAAGTCCAATGTGGCAGTTTATTGTCATTCATAAAAACGAAGTTTTCTCAAATAGCACCTTGGAACAGAACGCACATCGAGAAGGATCACCTCCTTAGACTTAAGCTCTCCGATTACAGAACCTCTGTCGAAAATGTGGAGTTCAGTCCACCCATTCAGCATGATGTCTCTGCAGACAATTATTCCAGAACCGTTGTAATGTGCTTCACCGATATTACTAAAATGAAACCGTGTCCCAACCTTTCTCCAAATCTACTGGAGTTGAGAATCGCTTGTGGCACTAAAACGATTCTCATCTGTAAAGAGGACACGACTCATTAATCAAAGGACCAGTTTTTGTACTCTTTGCCCCACTCTAAACGATGACATCTATGGTCAACTTTTATAGAGTAACAACATTCAGGACGGCGTGTGAATAAGCCGCCTGTGGGAAGGCGTCTGGACACAGTAAAGTTTACAAGACTGTTGCTGAGCAATGGCGCTTGTTGATTGATTTCTGGATCTTTTTGGATACAGGATCTTCCTCTGCAGTTTCTTTCCTCCAGCCTTTCTAACAACTTTACTTGGGATTTGGAATTTTTCATAATGGAGAGCAGCGACTTTTTTATCGATTCCTAACTCTTCAGCTACACTGTGGTCACACAACGTCCCTCCTCAAGCTTTCTAATCTTTCTTCCATGGGTGAAGTCTTCAAGGCAATTTTTCTTAGCCATATTTCATGAAAGAACTCACTTGCGCTTACAGGGAATGCCTTTAATTGCGCCTCCATCCTTTCTTCTATTGTAATATTGAGCAACGCGGCAATCATGCGTTTTGTATACGCTCACGTCAGGGTAGCGTTTTTTTTTACCTGACATTTGCATACGCTTGAGATTTCCACTGAATTGCGTGTCCATTGTACTGGTTGCACAAGAACACCTTTGCAGCAATATCATGGGTATCTACTTAAAATTTACATTGTTGTTTAGTTTTGCACACTACAGTGTGTGTGTATTGTATATATATATACATGTGTGTATTGTATACATATATACATGTGTGTATTGTATATATATATATATACGTGTGTGTGTGTGTGTGTGTGTGTGTGTGTGCGTGTGTGTGTGTGTGTGTGTGTGTGTGTGTGTGTGTGTGTGTGTGTGTGTGTGTGTGTGTGTGTGTGTGTGTGTGTGTGTGTGTGTGTGTGTGTGTGTGTGTGTGTGTGTGTGTGTGTGTGTGTGTGTGTGTGTGTGTTATTTGGCATATTTTATTATAGTTGGACGATTATTTTTAAATGATCAATAAGATTTATTTCAAACTGGAAGGCACATTTTGACGAAACAGGTAAAATTAAATTTTTTTATGCAGTTCCTGAATTTTAATGATAAAATTTAGTAAAAATATTTTGACTCATATGTCAAAAAAATCATAATTACAATCATAAAATTAACAGATTACAAGATATTACAATCTGCTTCAAATTTCTTTTCTGTCGATCAATAAAGTTTTTGAATGTTTTACGGATTTCTTTTTTTCATTGAGACAATCAACCAATAACGATTCATAATTACAATGTAATATTTTTACTCTATTATTATCTTATTTTTGTAAAAATGTGAATCATTTTTTCTAAAATTAATCCTGTGTAGGATACATTTCTTATCGATTCTTATTACAATTCATTATTGAGAATTTAAACTTAATAGAGAATAAAGTTTAAGATTTAAAAACATTTCACATTAACATTTGTACGAAAATAATACACAAATATTAATAATTTATTAATTTTTAATGTTATTACAATTTAATTTTTGAAAACTCTGAATTTTCTATATATTAATTTTTCTTAACAGCTAATCTATTACTATATTGATAAAAAAAAATTATTTTATTCATTTTATTTTTCAGAGGATTCTGGTGAAAAAATGATTGTCCGTGGTTGTGCATTAGATAGTGGCACCCTCACTATTGACACAGAAATAGTTAGAATGAGTCATTGCGGTGGATTTTATTTCGACAACCGTTACGTAAGTGGTTGTCTCCAAAGCTGTTCCGAAGATGCTTGTAATTCAAGTTCTTCCCTTCACATCTCGATAGCTCTGCTGTGTACCTTCTCTTTATCTGTCTTCTTGAAATGGATGAACGATTAATTATACTGTAGATAAACTCCTCAATTTTCTCAAGCTCATCGTGCGCTTCATATGACTTCAAAAGTCAGTTTTCCAGTTACCATTTAAATGAAGACGAGACAGGTAAAAATTTCTGTATCGTTGCCATCTTTGGAAGAAAATAATGTATGAATATTAAATATTGGATGGTCTTCTCGAATGCATAGACAGTGGAAATTATTTTCTTGGCAAAAAAAAAAAAAATCAATTCAACCTTAAAAAATACAAATCTTCTGAAGCTTCCGAAAAATTTATGTAAATTGCACTTTTATAAATTCTTTCATTAAAAATAGATTTCTCATCCAAGTTTTCTCTCTCTTCTTTACTTCAGATAATAAAGGTAACAAACCTATATACCCTTTTCTGGTCAAAGAATGTGATGGAAGTTTAACAATAAATAAAAAGCAAAATAATATAACCCGCCACTTTTAAAAGTCTACTGAAAGTGATGATTATTTTCATTATCATATGATATTTATGTTAAACATAAAACACGCATTTTAGCTTTTATTATTTAGTATTCCAAAAATTACATTAAAAGCATAAAAATACAGTTTAATTGCCTATTTGTAAAAGCAAGGCATAACAATAGTAAGATATAAATTAAATCTGAAAATCTTGTTTTAGGCTTATATTTAGGTAGATCCAGTTTATATATTTAATAAAGTATTTATCATAATTGTCATTGAAGAGCAACATGTTTACAAAGATAGAACATTATTTACTTTTCAGCAATTCTTTTCACCTGTAATGAGAGTTATGGACAACTTCTTACTTTACTTGGCCAATCAGACTTTAATATAAGTTATAAGCTAACTTTCAATGATAAATTTAAACAGTTTCGAGAGTTACATGAAATTATGCTCAAATGGAAGGAAGATAAATTAATTTTTTCATTCTATAGCACTTTCTATTTTTTGCAAGATAAAACAAATTGACAAAATAAACAAATTTATATGTTAAACTTACAATGCGTTGAAAAACTAATAATGAAATTTTTTATGTTATCACCTTATTAATATACAGTTAGATTCTAAAGTCGTAATACATTTCCTTTAACTGATTGAAAATTAAACTTATTGATAGAAAATTATTTTGTCACATAAAGTTTAAAAAAATAATTTCGAACCTTATGACAGTAAGTCATTTAAAAATACATTGTACTGATTTTCTAAGCTAAAGAAATAATAAATTTTAAAATGCATGATAAATTTCAAAGTTTGAAAATAATATTACACAGTATATTTCAAGGAAAAATTTAAAAATCAGTCGAAAATTGTTGTTGTGATCAAATTATAATAAATTCAATAATCAAATAATTTCACTTTTAAACCAAAGTTGATTCGGTTTCATGATTCAAAATTAATTTTTTCATTACGTTAATTGTTTTATCTATTTTTAACACAATGAAAGTTCATGCTTATCTTTATTAGGTAAATAAATTTGTTCAAAAATCCTATTTGGAAATATTTACTTACTTATAATTCAAGAATATTAATAAAATTTTATTATTATTGAAAAAAATCATAATAACTTAAAATAATTTAAGAGGCTCCAAAAAAACTTGCATAGAAAACAGTGTTAATGTATTTTACACTCTTAAAAAATTGAGTAATTTTCTGTACTCAATAGTGTCAGATTTGTCTAACTCGTTCAAAATATTAAATTAATCATTTTTGGTATTTAACTGAGTGAAAAAAAAGTTGATTCCGATTTGACTGGAATTCTCGATATTTTAAGAGTGTAGAGAAGATATGTGTGTGCTATCACACACACGCATGTGTGAGTGTATATATATATATATATATATATATATATATATATATATATATATATATATATATATATATATCACCATTTTAACTGAAATTTCCTTTGTATCTTTCTCATTTTGAAATAATCATCACGCGTTTTCGTGATATCAATCCCCTCGTTAGCGATGAAAACATATAACTTCCAAAATTCCTTTTCTCTCAAAAATTATAGAACTTCTTGTAAGTGAATTCTCAAAAATGAATTCGTTTCTAAACATTCAATGATTAGTGAGGTATCAGATGTTTCAATTGAGTTGCGATAGCAACAGAATATAACTCGAACAGCAGCTGAAAATTACATTGTGAACATCGCCATAGTGATCTCACGTATAAACGCAAAAATACACCAGATTTTTGTTGACAAATAAATATTTTTCAAAACCAGAGATGTTTCCTGCGAGCATTTTTATGCAACTCATATCTTTCAGTTCTTTGGCACATCATCATGAAATGATAATTTTTAGGTTGAGTGAAATATTTCTTCATTATGTAGGTTTCGTTAATCGTGAAACAATATTTAGTATTTTCTCATTATATGACTTTAATTCTTCTTGAACTGTTTTTATATTTCACTTTTATCTAAACACGATGAATAAATATTTCAACATTATAATAACCTCATAGGAAATTCAGGAATAAAAAATGCATAGCGATTGTTAATTTTCAAATATAGCATTTAATTTTATTTTTTATTTATTTATCAAAACGGTAAGATATTCCTTTGTACTTTATCAATAACATTCACCAATATACTCGAAATGCTGATTTAATCCAGTAAAAAATCATGCTTGTCTTTTGAATTCTTACCAGGAATGAATTGTTTCAAATGAGAGCTTTCTTCAGTATTTTGCTATTCGGAGAAAAAGTAGTATCATTTTTTGCACTCTAAATATACTTAAATTTTCAATTTTACACATCAGTCATTTTACTTTAGACGATTTCGCTTAGTCCTATGTACTGAAATTGGCTTTGCTTCACTCTTAATTTGTCAAATATTATGTATCAGTAAACTATGTAACAGTCAAAGTTTAGATGAAAAAACAAAATAAGCAAACAGTAAAAATCTGAAGATTTATACTTAGCCAGTTGTGAAATATAATGTCATCATATTTTTAAGATAGTTAATCTCATTTTGTACATCAGACAATCCAAAAATCTCAAAATTTATAAACTTGTAATAGATTTACTGATACTTAAGCACTGCCCAACTATCTTAGTCTTTTCTGGGAACTCGAGTAACAAAATCTAATATTGACTATAAATAGAATAACATAAAATACTAAAAGTATTGAAAATCAAGTTGAATAAGCATTTCTATTGTATTCGAATGCATATTATTAATTTGAACACTTTGTGTTTTGCAGTTCCATTTCTCGAAAAAAAGGAAAACATGAACAATAATTAAAGTTTGCTAGAATTAATCAATGGAAAAAAATATCAATTGCCATAATAAATTACTTAAATGTGTGTAGTGTTGTAATATTGTATAATGTAAAATGAAAAGTCAAATACAATTTCTTTGTTCTCAACAGCAACAGGTTTCATTGATCAACAGCCATCGTAACAATGGTTGTTGAAATATGAAAATATACGTAACTAAGTGGAAGTAAAATTCTTGGGAGGCATAAAGATAACAAAGAACCATCGATTTATAAATTATGTGAAAAATGATGAGACATAAAAGTTAAATTAATATGATTATTATCTAAGTAAAAATTTACATTTATTACAGGTCTAAGAAAAATGCATATCTTAACAAGTCAGTTCTTTCCTCATCTAATTAGAAATCATTTTAAATGAAGGATTTAATCACTAAATAATATATTTGATATCCTCAAATTCGCAAGATTATGCCATTATCTTTTGTGTTTCAGTTTTCAGAGATGTTTCATTTGCTATAATTCTTATTTAAAAATTTAAATATACTATATATAATACAATATACTATTGCATTTAATATGTATCAGTGTGGGACCTGATAGTTTAAAAAAATTAAAATCCTTTTCTCACAGTGAATGTTCTTAAAAATTGCACCATGTTAGGTATCCTAATGGCTATGTACTGTTGATAAGACAGCAAAATCATTACAAAACTATATATTTTATCAATCTCCTCAGGAAGCTGCTAATTATTTAGTAAAACAAATATTAGGATGATTTTTTACTCCAATAAATCAGATATAAGGAACTCTTATTAACAACTGAATATCCTAAATAGGAACAAATGAAATAATCTCAACCATGCAACAAAATGACTACTAAATTTTCTTTAGCTCAGAAAATTTTCACTCAAATGCGGGATATAGTATATGCTATAAAGGTGGCAAAGTCTACGTTTTGAGACATTTGTAGTCAAATATTACTACCTAGATGATGATAAAATATTTTTTCAAGTCAAACATTAAAGGATATCCTGCCTGCATTCTCTTAACTTTTGACTAAACCTGGTGGACTGATTAGTAAGAATGGTTCTGATTAGTAAGAATGCAAGTGAAAAATTTTAATTTACCGCATGCGTTTCTGTGACAAATTTTATGAGAAAATGATTGTTTAATAATAAAAAATGATTCCTGAGATCCTTGACATGAGATAATGAACACCATTTTCACGGTTGTATCATTACGCCATTAGTTTTACAGGAATAAAGGCAACTGAGAATGACAGAAATTTAAAAAAGCATATTCCTGACTAATTAAAACATTAGTGAAAAGAAAATGAGACATGGTATCAATGAAAATTATAAAAATTTGATTGTGAAGTTTCCTAACGCGAACACATTCGTTATCAAAGTTTAGATATTAATTTATTGGACTACAATTGTTTATAGAAAACCAGCGAATACAGCATAATCTCTTAAGATATCATGTTTGCTCCCCATAACCAACGTTTCCTATGTTGTTTCAAATGCCATTCTTACAAATCGGATAATGCGAACTATAATCGAACTTGAACGTAACTCGGCAACTAATAAGTTGCCGAGTTACGGGTAAATTCAACTAATGTACATTGTAATATTACTTTATGTATCATATATTTTTTTATTCGGTTGCCTTGTGGAGAAACATCTCTGTTTTACTGTAACTTACACTATATATATATATATATATATATATATATATATATATATATATATATATATATATATATATATATATGCACACGTGACTACTAACTTCAAGAGTAAAAATCATGGAAATGAGCAAGTAGATAGATTTTACTGCGTAAGCTAATTATTCTCTTTTGCTGAGCATATTTCCGCAAACTTTTTACTCTGAATAAGATTTTCTTCGGTAATGAAATATGATGTGAAATGTTGGTTGGTTTCGTCACACAGGACATTTACTTTAAAATTTGAGATCTACATAATACACTCACTTTCAAAGTGAAAGATGAACTGAAGACCAGAGATATTAGAGCATTTGGTCTTTTAAAGTATTTGAAAGTATAAAATAAAGCTCATTTCTGATAAAACTTTCAGATTAATCATTTGGACTCTTTAAATTATACTTTGAAGAGGAAGTTTGAATAGTAATTGGTTAGTCTCTGTTTGCATATGAGGGCTAAGTCAACACAAAGCAATGCTTTAAAATGGATTTCGAACTACTAACATGAGAGTTGAATACAAGAAATGAATCCCAGAATGGCACCCATTTAGCATTAGCTATACTAGAAACTGAATTGGAGAAACTATTGAATTCTAACAATTTTTTCTACATCAAGAAAACTTACCTGTTTAAATTTATTTATATAATAGGTTTTAAACTCCTTGTTCGAACTTTCCTTTCGCCTAATCTTCAATAAGTAGTTTTATTTTAAGATAAATTGAAGAACTCTGAGAAAAAGAGATGTTCATTTAGAAATGTGAAGATTTATACTTAACACGGAATAAATATTTTGATATGAATACGTTTTCATTCACATAATCTTATACAAATTAAATTTTACAAAATATTTTCAACGGAACTTCCTCCATGGGAAAATATCTTTGACTTCAGAATTAAGAGTGTCTTAAAATAATTCAAGGATCTCAACGCAATTATTAAGATTTGTATTAAAAATTAGAGTTTAATTTTGCTGTATATTGCAAAATATTTCTTAGAAATATTTAAAGGAATGTTAATAAAAATATAACAATTGATCGATATAACGTGCGCGCGAAAATTATTTTGATGAATTATTTTTTTCATTACTGCTACCTGATATGGAAACCTGAAACAATTAGTAAATGTTTGGTTGGTTGAGTTTTATGGCGCAAGGTTCAAGAATAGGACAAGCTGCACCAAAACTATGATATCATATAGTATTAATATTTTTTTAAAAACCCCACACAAGCAACATTAAAAATAAAAATATTTGTAATACGATTAAAAAATGTGGGAATAAAAAACTAAATGTATACGAATACAAAAATTTTTAAAATATCAATGAAATGTAATGGGAAAAACCTATTGCTCTTAAAAAGGCAAATAGGTATCTGTGGGGTGAATCGTCCAACAAATCATTCAAAGTTAAAATGTCGGTATTATAAAAGTGTATACGTTGATGGTTAAAATCTTGACATGAGATTAATATATGATAAACTGAGTAAGGTTCATCACACATTTCATACCATGGTTTTAATTCACTCAAGAACAAATGTCTGTGTGTGTGAAACGTGTGTGTCAATTATTAAATGGAATACACCATTTTAAATTTTGCATAATACTATTTTCACATAACCTTCATAAATCCTGGGGATAATTTTTTATTTTTATATTAGTAACGAAAAAATTAACCTTCACTTTGGAGGCCAGTGTAAAACAAAAATATAAGAATTGTTTTCAGCTAAAATGAGAATAAATTTTTAATGTGAAAAATTTAACATATATATGTATGTGTGTATATATATCTACATACATACATACATATATATACACACACATTCCAATGGCAAATAAAAATTCTCAATCATTACTAAGCTTAAAAATCGTATCAAAATCAACACTGAAGATAAGCTCATTTGTATGCTTTATCACAATCATTAAATTTAATTTGCTATAAGTGAAAGAGTTTTCAGAAGTTAATTAAAAAAACTATTTTAAATTGAACATGTGTTCAATCGTATCAAGTATTCCATGGTGCATAATGTTTGAGACTATTAAAAGTAAATAAAATATAAATTTATTCTTTGAATTGAGAACTACTTTATCAAAAGTAAGCATATATTTTCAAAGACGTTTTCTTTCTTTCATTTCAATTGTAAATTAATAAAAGTGCTTGTGTGTGAAATCTGACTTTAATATAAGCAATCATGTGTGCATTTAACTACCACATATACAATTTGCATACATTTATAAAGTCAAAAAATTTAGAATATTTTAATTTTATTGACTGATTACTAATAATTGTTTCCTAATTAAAAATACATTAATTGTGTCAATAAATATTTCTATGAAAAAAAGGATTGGAGAAATAGAATGGAAGCATTGCATATTTTCAGTAAATGTTAGAATCATATTAAAAAAGTAAAACTCTTGGATTAAAATTAATTTAAAGTACATAATTTTTCAATTTTGGTGAATAAATTTATTAAAATTGAAAAATGATGCATTCTACATAAAGAAAATCCTAAGTTTTGTGTTCTGCATAGTTTAAAGATTAAATGAATATATATGGTACTTCATTTATTTTTCCAATAAAAATAAATAGTTAAAGATAGTTACTGTATTTTCAATTGTAATAAAATATTAACAATACCTATATAAAAAGACATTAACAATAAGACTTTAAAGATACTAATAATTCAATTTTATATCTGAGAAAATTTCATTAAATGAAACTTGAATGTACTATTTTGGAACTATTAAATACAGTGAAAAAAAAGAGACAAGTCCACTTGTAAAACTTATATTCATTTCAAACTACATCAGTTATTAAAATTGAAGCTCCAAATTAAATTTTTCTAAATTAGTTTCTCACATCATAGTCTGAATGAATTTTTTTCTACGTTATTTAATTTGAACTTAATATAGTATCAATTATTCATCCTAATCTTAATAGTTTGTTTACATGCATAACAGCTAATCAGCTTTTATTCTGGTCATAATTATAGTGTATAGTCATTTTGCAGTAAATATTCTCTAAACCTAATTTCAAACATATTCAATATTTATAAAAGTTCAAATAACAATTCAACACAACTTTGCGTAAATAATAAAAGCCAAAGATATGACAAGCAAAATCAATTATGTAATATTCATTAATATTATTTTTGGTGAAAATAATTACCTTCATTTTACATGTTAAGAATAATTTATAAACGTTTCTTTTTAAATAAGTAAATCATTAACAAGAAACAACCTTTAAATGTAAGCTCTTTCTTTTATTTAAGGTTTATCACAAAACATTATCAGATCTTAAACAATCTCAATATCATATGAATAACTAACTGTATTACACAAGATTAAAACTGTAGAATGAGTTTAGATAACAAAAATGATACAATATGAATACAATGAAATGTGAAAATAGCCAGAATACATATATTTAACCTTTTAGACAAAATTTAAGAATTCTGTAAGTAAAAGGGCAATTCAAAAGTAACTATCAATCACAAGTATGCAAAAAATTTAAAATTTAGAAAAAATAAATTTCTTACAAAAAATTCTCCAAATTAAAAATGAACAAAAGATATAATTTTAAAACTTTATTCCAATGAAACCATTTAGTGCACAAATTTTTGCTATGTTAAACATCACATTTCAATTAAAATTCTAAAGTATTATGAATTTACTTCTTTTGTAAATATAAAATGCTAGTTAAATTATAAAATAAAATACAATATTTTCCCTTTTTTGCTTCTTTTCCAAATTTATAATGTTCTGAACTGTATGTTTGCAACAAAAATAAAAGGACTTTTAAGGTAAATATTTATAATTTAGACTGATATAATAAAAGATTTATCAAAGTTAGGGAAATTTTAAGTTACTAACACAAGTAACATTATCTTCAATAAAAAGAATTTAATTATAGCATTTTTAAAGTTTACATGATGATTTAAATAAAAAAATTAGAAATAAGAAACTAGACACTAAAATTTGGCTAATATTACTTGTGTATAATATGCCAATGCTTCATGCACAGGTAATCAAGAATAAAAAGCAGTTTACAAATTACTATAACATCATACAATATAAATTATCATGAAATATGAGTATTCAAAAATAAAATAAAGTACTATCATGTTTAATTGATCAGCAAAAGTGTTACACTTACCATCATCTTTCTAATGAACACATGAAAATACAGTTACAAATTGTACTATTAACATGTACTAAATTTTACAATTGCAGACCACTTTAAAATTTTTCATTAGCACATCTATTGCAATTATCACAGAAAGTGACTTTTACATAGATGTAAGAATCCCCAGAATATGCAAAAGTAGCATTAAGGAATATTGCTTGAAATTATAAATAAAAAAATTACAGCATCAAAATTTACCAAAAATATTTCCAAATAAATACCTCAATTGATTTTAAGCATTATAGATAAATCTATGGAATTCAACAATTTTTTTTTATATACATACACATTAAATCATAAATACAATTTAAATTCTTAATATATATCTTGTATAATAAAATATTAATTTTTTTAAAGCAATAGATATAAGTGCACATGCAAATAAAATTCTATATAAATAAAAGTTTAAACTTAAAACTATATATAACAAATAACTATGCTATAGCAAATTTACCTCTCACGAATATTTTAGCAAATTTCTACAGAAATCGTTGTGCTTTTTAAATATCAAAAATTGTGCTCACAGATAAAGAGCAATAGCATATTTGTCACAAAATGGAAGCTTGGATAATATATATAAAATAAAATTAAATAACTTAACAAAATATAATGCCACGTAAAACTGACTAGAGTATTTGAACTCTTAAATATATAACAAATTTACATTTAAAAATATTTAAAATAGAACATGTATTTATGCCTTAAAACTCAGACATAAAAATATGTATTGACACAGTAAAACTTTAAAATTAAATATTTTAGACATAAAAAGTACACAATTCAAAATAAAATTGCTATTTGCCTTCCTGAAATTAAATAGTAACTAATCAATTCTTAGTAACAGTTTAACGATATTGCAAAATAATTTTATTGTTATATATTAAATCAAATATTCTCAATAAGCCACATACAATGAAATTGCCACAGTAAAAACACGTCAAATATTACACCAACAACAAAAAATTAGACTTAGAATACACTGTATTTTAAAATGAATCAATTACATAAAAGTATGCAGTGTAAAATTCATAAGGATATGACAAACACTTAGCAACAATTTCAAAATATACAAATATTTTGATCAAATTCACTTTCCAGAAATTCTTCCAGAAATTGTAAATGCACAAATATTAAGAGGCACCACAATACAATGTGATTATAAACTAATAAATGACATCAATATGTTTCTAACTAGTTAGTAATATTTAACATAGTATGGATCACAGATAAAGAAATTATTTTACACAATGAGTACACACATATAACACTACAAATCATTAGCTGCCTTTTGCTTTCTGGTTTTGCTACTAATCTTTAAAAGAATTAATACATGATATAGAAAATATTTACTTAGTTTATTAAAGTAAAAATTAATTCACCATTTAAATGAGTCTGACTAGAAAAACTAAAAACAATAAGAAAATATGAATTACTTCAATGTTGATGTGTATACTAACAGATAAATTCATGTGTAAAATATCTTTAAATTAAAAAAAAATTATGAGAGAAAAATATTGATTAATGTTAACTTTTAAACAAAATTTAAACCAGCTTAATGACCAAATTGTTTATAAGTGTATAAAATTATACATTTCAATAAAAAATAAAAACTTGATACATCTATAAAATTATACATTTATTCTTTACTGCTTTCAATACATTTATTATATTTCTTATGAATCTAACATATATAATTTATATGAATTTTTAAGATCACACAGAGATTTATTTGAAATCATGTAGAACAATACACTTTCTACACTTAACTGTTTAATTTGGTACTTAGTTAACATAATTAAAGTTGTGTGAAATAATTTTTAAAAAAATTGTTATCCACCACATTTTACTAGCTTTATATGGAATGAATAAACCCAAAAGTCAACATATTTCTACACAGAATGTAAATGAATTATAAATCATATGATGAGAAACATCAAATAAATGTTAAAATTGCATAATTTTGCAAAAGACAGCTAAATTAAAATACACAATTTCAAGATAAATTAATTCAAAAATGATAATTACTGAAAATAACTCAGGTACAGAAAATAGGAATAATTTAACAAATTATACAATGATGAGGATACTAAACAATGAGTAAATGTAGAAATTAATGAAATACTCCCTATTTTAGTTATATTTCAGTTTATTTACATATATGAAATTCTTTCAAACAGACGAATGAGTTTGCAGAAATTTTTTCTTTCGCTTCTTGCGTGATAATTTATCTTGAACAATGTTTACAGGATTAGATTCTTTGGAATCTTTAGGAGCCTAGATAATTTAAAATCGAAGATATTAAAACATATCTTTAAAGGTATCTATATGTGATAATATACGCTGTGTATACATCTATAGAAAAAGTAACCATGAGAAATCGCTGATTCTTCATACTATTAAATGTTTTAATTTTTAATAGTTCAACTTTTAACTTATATTGATATAAGTTAATCTGCAAGATCATTTTAATGGAATTACTCTTGTAATTAATACCTTAAAAATAAATATATTTTTTTATTAAAAACTAACTCTAAGAATTCCAATAATTGTTTCTTATTTTACAAATCTAAAATAATTAAATACTAGAAAAAAGTAAAAACCTTGTGAGTCAATTTTTTCTTTTATCACAATTTATGAATTGAAAGCTATTCAGATCTACAATTTTCTACAAAGCATAAAATAAAACCTTTGTGGAGACACATTTTATTGCTAAAAATAGAGCATGTACTTTTTAATATTACTGATAGATAATCTCAAACTTATAAAATGTTTTTGAAAAAACTGATATCTTACATTTAAAAATTAACTAAAAAAGAAAGGATAGTAGAGAAATTTATATGGTAATGTAAATGCCCTCTAAATTAGTTTTAATTTAAGTCATAAAATTGAATCACCAAAGTTTTAAGTATATAGACACACTTTATGTACTTCAATTTAAATGTAAATAAAAAATGAAATTATACATGACACTGAGATAATTATTTTCAAAATTAATAAATACCTCATTTTTAGCACATTCTAAAGATGGAAAATCAGTTTCTGATTCCAAAGAATAGGGCTCATGCAAAATACTATCATCCAACAAAGATTCCTCAGTATACCTAAAATTAAAATAATTAAAAATTAATAAATGAAAATGTAAACTAGTATATATGCTAACAGATAAGTGCAGAGAAAGAGAAAAATCAGCTATTTTGCAGATTAATGTAAAAATAAAATTCATTAAGGATTCATTTAAGTGCTTGAAGGTGTTCAAAATTGCCTAGACAATCTGTGCATTATCTACAAGAGATTCAATAAAGAGAAAACAAGAATTTATCTGAAAAATCAGCAAAGTTTCTGGACTCTTTTACAATAACATGTTACTTATTTTTTGACACTTACAGAATCAAGTTGATACGATCAAACAATAAATAAATTAGTTGATAAAATAAGTGATCCATCAATTAAAAACTATAATACATCGAATCAAATGATTTAAAACCTTACACCTTTAAGAAATTTAAAATAGTACTTTTCAAAATATAAAAATCAAGCTAATACTATCAAACAATCAACAAATTTGTTAATAGAATCAACCTTTGAACTGTTATTTCATTAAAGCAATTAATGCACACATTACCGAGATAGAGTGAGGAAAAAACTTGATTTAAAACTTTAATGAAGGAAATCAGTTAATTTGCAGATTAACTAATTAATATGCCCATTAATTGTTTTTAAGCAGTAGCAATAACATATATATGACTAAATTTTTGTGTATACCTGACATATCCATGTAGAAAAGGGCATAATTCTCCTTTAAAACAGGACCCTTCTTCCCAAAATCGACAAGTAATATGTGACACATCATGAGAATATTTGCAGTTAGGACGAGAACAGTTACCTTGCAAGTAAAAGCAACATGGACGTTTCAAATGTGGACGTCCTGAAAAACAATTCATGAAATTAGTTATAAAAATCACAAATATTTCAGAAAAGATTCAAAAATAAAAATTAACAAAAACAAAAGATTAACATTATTCAAAATCATTCTTCTTTTATAACATATTTTTCCCATAAACAAATATACATAAAACAGGTAAAAAAGCTGAGAAAATTACATTTTGAGACAAATTTAGTTTTTTGACAATAAAGATATACGGCATATCTAGAAAAATAGAGGAGCCTATCAATATAATCAGAAAGGACCTCTTCAAATAAAAGATATATATAAAATCTACCTAAGAAAAATTTTAATGTCACCTGTAATCAGCAGCTACTATAATTGTGATTTTTCTCAGCAATATCTCAATGTATTTTTTACTACAACAGTATTGTGAATTACTCAGCTTTTTAACCTTAGTTATCTCAAAAAATAAAAGTTATAATGATAGGAATTTTTAACAAGTTTAGACATAGTCTTCTTTGTTTCAGCAAATGCTCATTTGGAGATAAAAAAAATTGGTATTTCTAATGATAATAACTCTACTAGAGAGAATACAAGATAATAAATCAATTGTAAAAATTGGCATTCTTGATTTAAAAAAGCATTAAATTGGAATAGAACCAGCAGAACTAATATAAAAAAAAGATTTTGTTATGGAACAAAATTCAGAATATTAAACCTTAATTTCTGATCTTCATTTATAAGTAATGTATCAGTTATAATGAGGAAGTAATGAACTTTTATGATATATGAAACAGAGGAATAAACTTTTTCCAGAATAAACATATGAAATCTTAAAATTGTACAACTGTCTGTCTGTCTGTATGTATATATATATATATATATATATATATATATATATATATATATATATATATATATATATATATTATGAATATATGAAATATTCTTTTGTGCTAGGTTGCCTAAGTAATTGCCATCTGATCATAAAAACATTTAAAGCAATTCAAATTATCTGTTATAATGATTGCAACATTAAAGCAGTAAAAGAAAATGAATACACCATATGAAGAAACAATTTGAAACTAAAAAAAGCTGACTAATAATACATGCATACCGAAACCATATGATGATACTAATACAAAACAGTTTTTGGTTTAACACAGGATTACAATGGCTACCCATTTTTTTATTATTATGATTGATCCACAATTGACTTCTTCTTTCTGGTGTAACATCATGAAAGAATGTTCCTTGCAGAATATACAATAGAACATACTGGCAGAAATGTATTACATAATTTTACAGAACATATGTTTTAAGAATACTCATGCACAAAAGAATATAGTTGCAATTATTACTTATTGATATTTATCATTTTTGTTTGCGCTTGATTTTTTAACCATTGAACTCTTTCTCTCTTGGAACTTAAAAATTCACCTTGTAATTATATTATAATTGTCTACATCATTCATCCATTACTAGACCAAGTTTTTTTTATAAAAAATATGATTTATGCATAATTATATTATAGGTATATCCATAATATATTTTTTTCCTTGAAAAAGCAACAAATTGTTTTCAATCAAAAATTATAATCATGTTATTGTGTTATTCATTAAAATTTTTCACTATTACTTTAGTATTTACTGAACTCCCCAACAAATAAAAACTATCAATACATGAAAAAGAAAACTGTGTTATTAATAAAACAATGCAATTAATTTGCAAACCAATTTGTAATATAAAAGCTTCAGACAAGCAAATACAAGAAAATTACTCAATTCTGATTAGTCAAGGCCACCACAAATAAAAACCATCCTTAAATACAGATCTTATTTCCCATATACAAAGTATATTAAAAACAAAGATATGGATATTTTTAAAACGATCCACTAATAACCCTAAAGCATTAACAATTTTTGAAAGAAAATGTTAATAAAATTAGATCTTAAGAAAAAATTTTAAATACTCTACCTTAACAAAAACACGATATAAATAACATAACAATTACAACGTTTGTCAGATTAAATTCCCTGAAAAATTGGTACCTGATAATAGCTTGAAATGAATCATTAAAGAAGAAAGCTATTAAATTATCATTAACAATTTCAGAATTATAGTTAAAAATTATCAGTCAAGTAGTCAGAAATATAGATCTTGAAAACAAATAATGTTTAATTGATTGCCATTATTAAAATACTCTGAAACTGTCAATTTCAGAATTCTTTTTATAATGTGTCAGTTATCTAATAATTTTATGAAATATTTTTAGCTATTCAGTAGAAATAGAAACTTTTTTTATCAATGTTGAAATGTTAGCATTAAAGACTCATTCCCACTCTATTTTAAAAAAATATGCTGTTATATTAACTCTATGGAAAATTTTCTTTGGTTGTTCCTTAAATTTAATAAAACTCAAACACTTATATTTTTATATATCTCAAAAGCACATCAAATAGTGTCTGCATTTGACTTCTAATTATTTTTAAATACCCATTTAAAAAATAAAGCTTCAGTATTTAGCAAATTGGGTTTAAAAATTTAAAAAAGAGTAACTTTAGTATGTATCATTAAAATAGAATGGCATTTTTTCTACAATTTAAAAACAATAACAATTAGTATACAAGTAGAATGGATCTATATAGTACATATATCAACAGCAATTGATACACAAGTTGAGGAAATCTATAATATATTAGAAAAATAACAATGCTCACTGTGATTAAAGAAAGTAATAAACTTCCAGAAAAATTAACTTTTAGACTTTGAGTAGCAAAACTTTTTTATCATACTACAACTGTTTGTCAATCTATAAAATTTTTATAAACAAAAGCTAATTAGATTATGGCCTACAGTTTTAAATGGATTCCGAACCACAATAAACATCAACACCCAAGGTGGAAAGCGAACCTATGATCTCTTTAACTGAAGAACATATCTACATTCATTTAAATTAGAAAATTAGTTTGAAAGAGGTTTCAACTAACATTTTGAATTCATTCTAGCTGTTTTTATCTCCATTATATAATTTAACATTATCCATTTCATTTATCAGCTTATCTACTAAATAGCCACTGGCTTCCTTAAGTAGATAGCCTAATTCTTCAGAGATTACAGAAGATAGGATTTGAACTAAACGCACAAAAACTATTTTAATTTTTTTCTGCATTGTAAGTTTTATGGAAAAGTAAATCAAAAAATTATTGTCAAGCAGTAAGTTTTTCATCAAGTATGCAGTTGTTTCCTGATAATTTGCTTGGGAAGAGTCATATAATAATTTTATATACGTCTGAATACTTCTGTTTCCTTAAATATTCATTTTATAAGTAGTTATATATAAATGTATAAGACCTTTAAAACTAATACTTTAAATTTGAAATTTAACTAATTTATTGAAATTTTGCAGTAAAATACCTATTAATGCGTTTAAAAGAAAATTATTTTCTTATTGACCAAATGATACAATATTTTTTCCCAGGTTGTGATTAAAATCTCCTTTTTTTCTATTCAAACACATTTGCTTAGTTATACACCATTCTGTTTCTTTCTTAATATGTTAAAAACAAATTTCAAGACATTTTGTTTATGAAATCTTTCTCTCATAAAAGCATCTATAAAAATTCTTTTTTAATGGTTCTAAGTAAATTAAATTTGCTTTAAAATACAATAATTACTTGAATGAAGTGCAGCTAATGTCTGCAGTTCAACAAATAAATGCTTTGTTTTGGATTTCCTATTATAGACATACCAGATAAAAATATTTATAATTATTTTATTCAAAATCCAAAGGAGAAGTTTCATAAAATTAAGCAATTTATGAACAATATTCTATCTACAAACAAAAAAATAGCTATTTTCTTCCCAGAGAAGCTTTTCTTTTCGTCACTTTTTGATACATGCTTTGTTTGTTTGTTGCTCAACGGTCATTTTTTGCACACGAGGGCTAATAAGACCGGGACTTACGGCTTAAAGTGGATTCCGAACCACTACATACATCCATGCCCAAGGTGGGATTCGAACCCACGAACTGTTGAACCGAAGGCAAGAGCGCTAACCATTCGGCTGCCAGCTCGGCTTTTGATACATGCATGGCTGAATAAATATCAAAAACCTCACTAACATATAAAACTATTACCTTCCTAAAACTATTACTGTACAAATATTGAATCCATTTTCATTTAAAAATTTTCTTATTTTAAAAGATACATTTTCTTCAGTTGCTAAATTTTGTTTTGGAACCTAAAGCCCGCCACACATGATACGATTTTTCCATAGGATTTGTTGGACGTGAACAAGTTGTACCGTCTGTGGTGAAGTTGGACAGGTTCACGAAAATTCAAACAAGTTCTGATTTTTCTTCCAACATGGGGGTTACAGGAAGTAAATAATTGCTTCCTGTTGTCGCGTGTCTGCTCCCACAGGGCTACAAATTGTTTCTTGGCGGCACTTGGGAAAATTTTTGAAACTCCTCATTTACTGAAACTTAGATTTCTGTTATACAACACCTCACAATCATTAGATTCACTTTTTAAAAATGTCCATGAAGCATATATTGCAAGAATTCATTGAAGTATATAGAGATGAGCCTTGTTTGTGGCAAGTAATGAGTAATGATTATACAAATAAAATAAAAAAAAGTTAGAGCGTACGAAAAATTATTGAATATATAGATACACATATAAATTTAAGGGATCTCGCGTCTTCAAGCACAAATAACTTTTTACACATGTTATTAAGATGCCATTTTTACCCTTTAAATATAATGACTATTTTATAATTTCCCAGAATTTGATTAGATATATTTATGTGTATTTATATAATATTCATAATATATTTATACAGTTGCAAAATATATTTAATGTGTTAAGTACTAATTTCTTGATATATAATAATAAAACTAACAAATTAATTAGCACTTTTATTAGTATCCATATCTTATATTTTCTAAACATATACTTTTAAAAGTTAAGTACTTTATTTAGGATTAAATCAAAGCGTCTTGCCATGGTAGTTTGCCTTCATTGGAAGCAAAATAATTGGCAAACGTTTTTGGAATGAGTTTTGCTTCATCGGAATAATTTCTTTGTTGCCCTATTTCTAATCCAGTTAAATAATCATTTGACCTTAAGCCTAATTGTTGAATACAATTTTTCATTCATCCTCATGTAATTCAAGAAATCTTTATTTTCCGATTGTATTTCTGTAATTAAATTTAGATGTGAAAGAGATTCACGCTGGAGCAGCGAATTTTTTGCCCATTTCTTTTTCTTATTGTTTGTTTGCTTTTCACCATCATCACAGTCCAAAGCAACAGCCAATAATACTTCTGTGCTTAATTTGCTCATGTTATATGATAATATTTAATGGCAGAAATTACAAGCAGACAAATGAGTACAACAATAAATACGTCAAGTCAGAAAAAGTGATTGAACAACAAATTATTGAAATTTTTGGCCATTTTTGATTTCCATTTACATGGCACACATTTTAAGCCAAAAGCAATAAATGTTGAAAAATGGCACCCTTAAAAATAACTTCCCACTCCAGATGTGCCGCCCCTTCTGTGGTCAGCAGAGTTTAAGGGGACTGTGTGCTTAATTACTTCCTACCCCTTCCAACAAATCCTATGGAAAAATCGTATCGTGTGTGGCGGGCTTAAAGAAGCATAACCAATTTATACTTTTCATCAAAAACTTTAACCATATCATATATTTGTAGATTTATCAATATTAGTTATTAATGATTACCTCATGCCTTTAGCTGCACTATGAGTTATTAAACACGTTGCACAAGTTTCTCCCTCTTAAATATGGGCAAACTGTTTTCATAATTAGCGAATGTCTAAGTGAACTCAATAATTTTTGGAGCTAAAGTAAAAATAAGAGTGATGTCATTAAAGAAATGCAGTGTTTTTTTTTTTAATGACACTGCATAAAAAAACTTTGTGCACAAAATAAATTGCTGACACTGCCTCAGCAATTTATTAGAAAATGCAACAATAGAATTTTCCACGAAAATTCAATGTTTTGAGCTTGAGGTTATGTGTGTATATATTGGTGACCAAAATTGTGGATATTCTTTGAAATTTTCATGTTTTTTAAATCAGTGAGATTATTGAATATTTTAATTTTTAATTAATTATAAATGTTTATGTATCAAATTAAGGGAAATTTAATGTAGAATTTAATTAAAAAAAACAGAATTAAAATATTTATATAACAAAAAAGTTAAGCTGCAAATAATAAGATATATCTTAGATTTTCCTGTATTAAAGTTATATTTACACAATCAATATTAATTAATGATAACCGTTATTTTTTAATACAGTTTCAGCATACTCTAGTTGAGCTAACTAGGGTTTAATGTTTATCCTTCTTAATCACATGAGGCCAAGAAGCAAATACAGCCTCAATGACTCACATTTTAATTAATTAATGCATTCTTCATACAAAGAATTTGAAACATGATTGTACATTTTCAATAGCATTCATGTCAGGTTTTTTCCTCTGGCTAGGAGGAAAATTTTATGGCTTTATTTTTAAAATACTCTTAGGATATTTTTGCTATATGACATGGAACTGAATACTGTTAAAAGATAAATGGTGCTTTATTGGGCAAGAGATCCCTGAAGGAATAAATTAATTTGGTTCCAGGATAGTTTCAATGCATTTTTTGCATTCAGAATGGCAATCATCACTTGAAAGTGCATCACATCATCTGCACATATTCAAATTGTGACATTTATTAAGTTCTTTGTATTTTCTCCGTGTAATCAGGATGTAGCTTTTCCCTTTCATCATTTCATGTATTTTCGGCCATCACTAACAAAGAGCAATATTTTACTCTAATCATTCCAGATTATTTGGGTTTACTGATTTTCTGACTGTCCTTGAAGTAACTGAAATACTTTTTGCATTAACTATACATCCAACAGCCACTAAAAACATTTTTCTATCTTTGAGGCCTGTCTTTTTATCCTTATAACATCGGTAGCACTAGTGTATGTTTTTCAGCCTGATTTTGATTTATTTATCACTGATTTAGTTTTTACATGATGTAAGTACAACTTCAGTATGCCAAGTAAAGCTACTCATCTACAAACTTATTTTGACTATCAGCATAAAAGAGACCATTTTCTTTCAATATTTTTCAATTCTGCTCTTTTATCATATGTCTAATGAATTCTTGCTTTTAATGTTATTATTTCATTTTCTTTGAGAAAAAGATTAAAATATCCAGGACAGATTATTCTATTTCCTTAAATTAGTATGCAACTTTCTACAAAACTCATTCCTATAAAATAGTGCCTTTCATCATCAAAACATACTGTATTCCCAATGAAAACATACCATTGTTTGATTACTAACATGTGCAAATTAGCCAGAAACTTTTACCCATGTCAGACACTGGCAAAAGTGTAAAGGAGTTAAAGGAGATGAACCTGTAAAAGGAATGAATCATTTTGATAATTCGTTATCATATAACATATTTTCATTTCTTTTCATCATTTACTATTTTTTCTTCTTCTTCATTGGCCTAACAGCCCAGTATAATATTTATTACACCAAAATATTATAAAACTATGTTAAAACAACTTTTATTAGTAATAACCATAGTGCTAATGTTATTTAACTGATTAAGATTTTCATTATTTGGAATAACTTAAGTGAATATATAAATTTTAAAAGAATTTAAAAAGATAAAAATTCTTATTCATGGAGTAACAAATTTTAAAATAATTTTCTAAAGAATAAATTTATATATTTTAAGTGAATAATGCTCTTATTCTACAAATAATAAGTATGTAACCTATTGTGTGTATAAATTGTTCAAATTCATATTTGAATTGATTTATACCTGTGATTCATAATTTTATGGATTATCAAAGAAACTGGCTTATCTGCAATGGCCACACCAATCAATTCCACAGATAATTAGGAGTTAACTTTATATGGACTGATAATAGAATGAAAAAAAATGAATTTTTCACTATTTATTTATAAACACCAACAAATATATAATTGATATCAAACTGAATAAAGGCAGATTTGATACATGCTTTCATATTGTGTCTTACTATGAAAACTGCGTGACAATTCAGGATCATTAGTAAGCATAGATATGATACAATTAAATAATCAATTTAAGTTGTTTGGTTTGTACCTCTAAGAATTTTTTCTACTCATGAAAATTAAGTTAGGATTTACAATCAAATTGCAATGTACATTGATTTTAATATTAATATTTATTTTCACAACAACTAATTATTAATTTATTTTTAACTAGAATACACCATTTGATTACAGTCCGATATAAATAATAATTTAACTTTTTTAATTTTAAAATTGCAAAACAGCAGGTAAAAAGAAATCCATAAGTGATAAGAAAAAAACATTTTAAATGAAAACTATATTCTGGAACACAAGAAAAAACAAAATGAAAACATGTGAAATGGCTGACTTAGCATGAAAATTGTAAACAAATAAATTGATATAATTTTAACCTAAATATTGGATTTACATTTTGTAGAGTGTTGCTATATAAATCAGTTGCATAAGATCTGTTGCTATGTATAAAATATGTAAGGACGAGGTAAGCAAAAAATATGATCAAAGCTAATTCAAGAAAGCTGCAGATGTTTTAAGCAATAATTCATTCAAACAAGAACACAAGACTCAGAAATTTCTAACACAAGCATAGCACTTAAATGTTACAAGTTTTCAGGAAATTCAATTATCATAAATAAGACACATACGCAACAGCCTTGTTAACACCATAAGATTACATTTAAAAAATTAAATCAAAGTAGGGAATACTTTATAAGTAGATTACAAGTTTGAACTTTACTTTGTTCTATGGAAATTTTTGTTACATAAAATCAAAAATCACAATCCAGAATTTTCAACTATAGAATAACCATTTTCAAATGTCTTTAAAAAATGTTTGGTTGCAGTGACGTGCAAAATTAAAGACATTTTTATGTATTTAATTTCAAGATACATCTAAAATTTAAAGCAACTAGCATCCACAGAAAAAAATATTTGCAAAATCTTACTTACTCTTTTGTCGTTTGTCCACATAATATTCAAGAAATTCTTCTGAGGTTCCAATTACATCATTTTCATTTGATTCCAAAGTCGAATTAATTTCCGTAATACTTAGTTCATCACTATATTCAAGTTCAAATTGTTCAGGAACCTACAATTTAAATAAATATTACATGTGTGTATGAAACATTTGAAAAAGAAATTTAACAAAATTGTTGAAAATTCCTGAAACTTTTCTGAAGAATTTTTGCATACTGAATTTTCAAACTTCAAATATTTTTTTATTTTTGTTAAATACAAATTTTTTAACATATTGATGCTATAATACACCCATATTTTCAGGATAATTAAGTTAGATACAAATGAATTTCCAAAGACAATCACAATGTGTGGGTGTGTTTTACTTTAGTTCTTAAATAACAACATATTTATAATAATGATCTGAAGTTTGTTCAAGTTTGTATGATCATTTTTTGCACACAATTTTTAAGTTCTGGTTTAATTAGCAAGGATCTACAGTTTAAAGTGGATTACAAACCACTACAAACATCCACCCCAATTTGTTAACTGAATCTACAAAATTTTGAATAAAAGGCCAGAACACAAACCATTCAGTTACCAGCTCTGGTAATAACAACCTGAGTTATAAAGTAGTTATATGAGAAGAAAAAATTTAGTATTTGGTGATTGCAGATTTGTTGTTCCAAACAACAGTTTGATGATGAGCTAAAAGTAGGTAAATAAGATGTCTAAGTCTGGGCTACATAAGTCTAAAACAGCAAAAAGTATCTAATTTGATTATTGATTACAATACAGAAAATATGTTTAAATATCACAAATACATATTATGCAAAATGGAAAAAATTCTTCCATTAATAGAATCAATTTTATGGAAGATTAAGAAATTAGAATAAACAATATTTATGAATTCATAAATCTAAGAAAATAAAGTTAGCAATTATTTTGAGTTTTTTTCCCCAGATAAGATTTTATTTTTCAGTAAAATATTATCAAAGTTTCATTTAGTGAGCTCAAAATTAACTTTTAGTCTTAAGAATAAGTTAATATATTTCACAGAAAAATACGATATTTAATATTATGCATTTATGGGAGTATTGGAAAATTAAGAGACTGATAAAAACTAGTTTTTGTCAATCACATAAAATTAACAAAGGATAAAAAGTAAGCAAATACAAAGATTTAAAAAAATTTATAATGCTCAGTTATTAATTCCATTTTTAAAACATCAATCACAATGCAGTAATTTTAAAATGGCAAACTTAATTACAAACTTGTCTTCAAACATTGAATCCAAAACTTGTTTAATTAAGCATTTAATTACAAAACATGTTTAATAAACATTAAAATTTTAAATATATATTTACCTAATAAACATTATATAAAAATCTCACTATAACTTCAATACAGATGAATTTGATAAAGATGATGTAATTATATATAAATAGTAATTAATATTCCAATATTTAAATAAAAAAGATAAATTTATATACTAAAAATTATTCCTTAAGGGAAAAAATAATAAAATTAAATATTCCAAAAACAACATATCTTAAAAGTACACTAAGAAAAAATACTTAAAATATACTGCAGAATTTAAGTAAAAACTGGTTTTCAAACTTTAAAATAAAGAAATTTAAATTATTAGATTCACTTTCACAACTGCCATCTTCACAGTGGAAAAACACGAATATCTGTTATTTATGTTAACTAAAAATTACAAATTTAACAGGGTCTTTGCTCACACAGAAAAATGGGAAATGCCTGGATTACATTCTGTTTATTTATAATTTACACATTTTCAATGCTCCAACATAATAGCAATAAAAAAGTATACATTGACTATACCTCAAGATTAAAGGAATAAATGCTAGTATATAAAAACACATACACAAAAAATTTCTTAACATATACTTTAGAATCCTAGAATTCACCAACAGAAATTATATGTCCCAATGGAAAAAAAATTGCAAATTTAAAAATTATATATAATATGGACAATATTATGATCAATAAATATTGTTTACTAAGATTTTAAACTTCTATGCATATGATTTTGCATCACATTAAATACAACTTAAAAAAATTTTTATAGAAATATTAATAATTTTTGTCATTTATTTCAACCAATATAAATAGATTTTAAAATATTCACATTTTCACTGAATCAAGACAATGCAAATTTCACCAAATTCAAAGCAAACACAATATTTAATTTTATGTTTCTAGTTCAAAATAACTTTTATATATAATTATTAACCGTTTGAATTTATTACTTCTACTTTAAAAAATCTAACTAAAAATTTTGAAAACAAATATTTGTTCTTTTTTATGGATGCAAAAAGTTAATTTTAATTCAAAATAAATTAACTCAACGTATTGAGTAGCATGACTGATTTATCTGACCAGAATCATCTGTGGATCATCAGCGAGGATTGCCTCAGAAATTCTAAGATGCTCTAGGCATAAGATACATTTAATCGTAGGCTTCATAATTGGGCACTATTATTTCAGAAAACACCTCCATAAAATGGGACTGTTTCAGCAAGACCCTATCTGCAGGAAATATCATGCAAGAGGAAACGGCCAAGCATATCATTTACGAATGTGAGGCCCTTGCCTTCCCTAGATTAACTTCTTTAGGCATCATCCATACTAGAGAGTTACACCTAGACTCCATTAAAGGATTCCAACTTTATTAATAAAGTCGGAAACATTGGGTTTGGAGTTAACAGTACAAAATGCTAATAAAAGCAGAGGTGCCCAATGACATACAAACCCAACTCTAAGAATAAGAAGTCAACATATAATGATCTTTTCTAATAATGATCTATCAGAAAAATGATATTTTATTAACAATATTATTCATTTATTTATATTATCATCAAAACATAACCTTAACAACAAAATTAAAGTTGATCTGTGTAACAGATTGAATAACCTAAAATATTTAGTAGAAAATATAAAAATAATCAGTGCATGTCATTGAAAATAACTAAAAATTCAATAGAATGAATTATTCACCTTATGTTTTAACAAAAAATAACAGTAAAATAATAAGCCTAATAGATAAATAAAGCTTATTTGGAAGTAAATAAATAGCAACATTTAAGATTACTAAATAAAAATTTAAAATTAAGAATTCGTGAAAAATGAGCAGTTTTCTTTTTCCAATTAGTAATGAGCAAATGAAAACTTATTTATACTATTAATCATATTGTTTAAATTATTAAGCAAATTTTTAGCTTTGAAATAAATTCATAACAAATTATGTATGTGTTAAAAAAAATTGGTTGATCCAGAAAAATCAGAACTTGTAGATAGGCAATAAAATATTTTCATTAAGAAATAATTAACTTTTTTTTAATAAAAATGAGCTATAATCCTAATCATAGATAATAATGGACATAATTATATTTTAAATACAATTCCTTCACTAAAAAATTTATTCAGGAAATAACAGTATTCAAAACTGCATGGTATATTAATTGTATGATGTGTGTGACACTAATTATTATACAATAGGATTAAGTTCAGGAAAAAGCAAAGTTTTAAGAAACAAGTATATTGGGTTATGGAAAACTTTTTACTTCTAATAAAATATAAAATAAAAAAAAAAATAAAAAAACATGGCACAACAAAAATTTGCGATTACTATGAGTTCCCTTAATTTTAATTATAAAGTTAAATTTAATCTCCCTATCATAAAAATTAGCCCACACATGATTAAATACACAAAGTTTAAGAAACTTGTTTTCCACTTAATTTTCCTTTTGCTAAACTTCCAAGAGTTTCTAAATAAACTAACCTAATGACTTTTTATACTATGTAGTAGTGCACAACAATTTTTAATTATCTGTTGGCATTTGTCCTAAGATGTAATTTTAAAAACATTAATTCATTTTATAATAAAAACACAGTAAATGCCAAAGTATTCTTTCCTTTATTACATTGTATACTTAAATATTTTTATAAAAATTTTCATTTCATTATTAAATTTAGAGAGAAGAAAAACCAATAGTTATCATTAATGTAATTTATTACAAACAAAAACATTCATGATAACACAAAATTTATATAGTTATGAAGTTTCTTCGATTTTATTTATCATTTTACTACCAATTGTAGCACACAATAACTAATTCTACTAGAAGCTACCATTCTAAATCATGACCAATGCTATGTTCAAGATGAGAATTTAATAGAAATTTTGAACTAATATACGAGATAAGCTTAAATATCAGAATCATTTGGGGTTCAAAATAATATTAAATTATTTTTAAAATATGAATATTAGTATTTTACAGAATCTTTCATCAGCTGACTTTGATTGTAGCTTTTTAAAGGTTAGAGATAAATTTTACAAAAATTTTGTAATTTCTGGTGTCTATTATTTTAGAAGAGATTCTATGAATACATAATGGCAACTACATGAAGTGATTGTGCAAGAATAAATAGTGTATAAGGTAACTACTCAAATGTTAAAATTATCAAAATTAAACAATTTTATTAAACCTTTGAACTGTGTGTGTTTTAGAATCCTATTTTAGCTATATTATTTCTAATGCTCACTAGAAATGTTAATATGTATCCTTTAATCCCTCCTGCCTTCAATGTGAAATTTTCTATTCACTAACATATAAATAAATTTTTATAATTTTTCATTCATTTTTTAAGCTTTATTATTGACCAGATGTTTTGGTAAGTATTTTGATACCACACTATTTCAATTTTAAAAAAAATAAAAAACGACCATTAAATTAGTTTTCAGTTGAGCACTAATCTATATTAACTTTCTTTCTAATCAATATGCTCTTTATCAATAAAAGACATTTCATTAGTATTAAAAATTATATGTGCTTATTACAGTATTTTCTTGGATGCCAAGTTAATGACATACATTGAGCTGAATTTATGAGGTAATTACTTTATTACATTTTAATTCTTAACACAGTTTTAGATATTTTTCTTAAAGATCTGAAAGTATTAAAGAAATTTCATTATAAGTTCCATTCCCTTTCTTACTTTCTATATTTATACAATCTATGGTTTAAAAAATTAAAATTTTACAGCTACAAATGAAATACATAATTTAAAATACATAGCAATACTACAATTAACAAATGTATACAGTTCATGTAATTTTCATAACCCAGAGTAAGATTTATCTGTATCAATTTTTTTTTATGCAATGACTTACTGAATATACTTATAATACTTTAATAGAATCATTTTTACAATCAGAATCATTAATAATATTAAATCAATTTGATAAAACTGCCACTGTACTAAGCACATCAGTTACATTAGTTTTTGTAATTGATGAAATGCAAAATTTAAGGTATAATACCAAAATGTAATTTTACAAATATTTTTAGCGTACATTGTAGTGATATTTAATGAAACAACATTTTAAAAATATTTTTATGTTTGACCCTTAATATATTCACTTACTTGTTCATTGAAATACACAAAAATATTTAGAATCTAAAGCTTCACAATTTATCAATTTCAAAGTAGCAATTTTTTAATCTTTTTTCTTTTTAATTTGAATAATAAAAGCTAACACTTTAATTTTTAGAGCAACATATATGACATACTTTGAAATCTATAACTATAAAAAGAACAGGGTATAAATTGTATGAAATAATCCAGATTAGTTTTCAAGTGCAAATTTTAAAAATTACCATTTTTGATACCATTTTTTAATAGTATATATATTAATTCATTAGTAATTAAATTTTAGAATTAAATATAGTAAAAATTAACAACTGAAAAATAATCTCTTTAAAAACAAAAATAAATTCGTAAAAATTACTCGTAAAAACAGCTTATGTTTAAAAACCATACAAAATTTATTAAACTCACCATTTTCATGTCATAAGAGCTATCAAAACTGTATTCATATTTGAAATCCAAGTTATGATGACCAATCATTGGCATAGCTTCACTGAAAGCTTCAGTATTTTCATTGTATGACAAAGGAATATAATCATTAGAATTATTGCTCCATTCATTTGTTTCAAACACATTTGTTTGCCAAATATCATAATTACTGCATGGGTAAAAGGCACTTGAATTAAAAATATTGCTTTGACCACTATTATCTGGAATATAAATTTGATTCTCATTCTCACAACAAATATTTATATTTTTAGATTCAACAATATTTTCGGGATGAAAAACCAAATCATAATTGTTCTTCTGGAAATTTATTTCTTCTTGAGAAGAATTTAGAGCAACTGTTTCTTGCAAATAATCATTTTGTGAAAACTGAATACCTTCTTGACTTGAATTTAACATTACATTTAAATTGCTGGGAGTATTTCTTCCCATATTTCCTATATGAGTATCATTGATTAAAATTTGTGGATAACTATCATCTCTTTTTAAAGGTGAAATAAAATCGCTTTGCCAGGTACGCTCAACATTAATATGATTTTCTCCCCAGTAAAACAACCATTTTTTTTCAAATTTTGTGAAGTTTCCTTCATCTACATCAACATGAGGTTTTGAAGATAACTGAAATAAATCGGAAGTAAAGTCTGAAGAACTTTCAGAATTTTCAGCCAATTGCTCAAAATCACTTGAACAGAATTCATGTTGGTATGGTATATTACACTCAAGTTCAGAATAAAATTGATGTCTTGAAAAAGTGCCATAATCGCCACAAGTATTATTTGGTAATGTATCTGGTTTACAAAAAGAAAACTTGCTTTCCAGCTTTCTTTCATAGTTAAAATTTGCACATACGTCAGATAAGTAAGAAAGATCATTTTGGATCTCATGAATACTGTCAGCAATATATGATAATAGATCATCATTAGAACTTTCCTTTAACTTGACATTCAATTCTGTGTTGCTATTTAGATTTCCCATAGCATATAAATTCTCACTTGGAAGCATGTCACATTTTAAATTTGGTATTTCACTATTATGGAAGTTTTCTCCAAATTTTAAGTTCCTTAAAATATTCTTAGAATATGCTTCAATTAAATTGTCTGACAAAGGAAATCTAGCATTTCTATCAGAAGATAAATATTTTTCATGTGAATCATATTTTAAGTTAAATGAATCATCATGCATCAAATAGCCCTCAGATTTCAATGCAAATAAACTTTCTTTTTCAGATGTAACATGCAGATTCATTTTTTCAGGAGAAAGAATTCTTTTCTTTAAACATAAATCTATCATATCTTCATCAAAAGAATTAATTTCTAAATTTGGTTTATATCCAATAAAAGAACCAAGTGCTGAAACTGATCCAGAATCAGAAAAGTCTGAATTAATTTTTTCTTTTTCAAACAAGTCTTTCTCACAATCCTTATAACTCAACACATAGTCATCATGATTAATTTTTGACATTGTATAATCATCAACTGTTTCAAAGCTCTGTGCATTAAGATATGTATTTAAAATGTATACATATTTTAATGGGCTATTTAATGTATTTATAGAAAAATACTCATATTCTAAATAATTAACATTATTATTTAATAATGGAAACAAAGAGACTTTATTTAAAAAAGGAATGTTTGGTTGTAAATAACCAAAATCAAGTATATTTCTATTTGAAACAATATTTTTTTCTTGAAACTCATTAAAGTAAAATTTTCCATGAATTTGGAAGTCACGCACAATGAAAGAATTATCAGGATTACCATCTTCATTTACTAAAAGAGCGGCAGAATTATTGGCAAAGTTTAATAAATCAGTGTACTTTGAATGTTTGTAATGACTTTCTAAAAATATAAAAATATCTTTTATAAATAATTTTAACTTCATCAGAAAGTATTTATTGTTGTAAAATTCATCATGACGAAGAATTTTAAAAAAATTTTCAAATATTGTGAGACAACCAGAAGAAAAATCGCAACAGCTTTTGTTTTTTTCACACCAACAACAAATATTGAAATTTTCATTTATGACACTGGTATGAGCTTCACTTTCTTCAGTAAAACATAATGAATTTCTTAACTCACAAATAATTTCATAACAAACATTTTTCTTTGTATCCAAAGATTTGCTGTTGTTGCAGTCAGAAAACAAAAAATAAATATTGTCAAATAATTGTTCAATAATACATTTACAACAAAAATTCATTTTAAAAAAAGCTATATTTTTTTCTATTTTCTGAATACATGGCCATACAGATTTCATATTGCTTTCTATAACACTTAAAAATCTGCCCTTCATATCATAAGGAGACAGATTTCTTGAGAATATTTGCATTATAAATTCATATGATAAACTTAAGCATTTGCAATGGTCTATTTTAGCAGATACTGTTGATTCAGTAATTTCGCCCTTAAAAATATTCATTGAATTGCTAAATTTTATGTCTAATGTTAATACATCTTCCTCTGATTTCAAAACAAATTTATCAGAATTTGTCAATAAATTCTTCATGTAAACATTTATAGCAATTCCAAAATTTTTTATGCTTTTATTTTTCACATTATTGAAGATTTCCTGAATTTGTTCATTAACTTCCATTCCATTAAAGGTAACTAAAAATTTCCATAAGGAAGTTTGAAGACAAGGCTTTAAAAGTGCATGATTCACTCTCAATAAAACATATTTTTGTGCTAAACACTTTATCATTTTTACATTATGAGAAGAATTAATATCAAGAAGTTCTGAATGAGATTTTATATCAGAACAATTTCCTTTCTCAATACATTCAAAATTAACTTCAGTTGCTAACATTTGTGCAATATTGCATTTGTACACATTTTTAATGCTCTTCAAAGAACCATATGGAATTACTGGTTGACTATTTTTTTTTGCAACACGTTGTTTGTGAGGACTACTTAATAACATAACTTTGCTTTCATATTTCTGTTCTTGTGAATCTGATTTATACCAAGGGCCAACATTTATAGTATTTAAATCAGTATTTTCTTCTACTTTAGAGTTAAGAGGAGGAAAAGCAGCAAAATATCTAGGAAAAAATAATTATTAATTATTAAAATTTTGATCAAAAATAATATCAATTGCTAAAGAATTTTGAATAAAATGCATTGTTACTTAATTCTTTGAGGGTAAAATATCTACCTTTCTCAAAGATAATTTAATAAGTATTTAAATTTATGTACCTTCACACAAATACAAAATTAGCAGCATAATTGATGTATTTGTATCTATTAAATGAATTGTATATTAAATGAATTGTATACCATTATATGAATTGTATATTTCTTCTGGTTTGCATATACTATTTTCACAATACTATTGTTTGGTTTATTATTTCATTAATAGTAAAAAAATATGTATTGTATCCATGATAGTTTGAACAGTATAAAAAATTTCATTAACAAATATTTTAACCCCTTTTAATAAAGTAAATTTAAATTTTCAATTATATAAATTGAAGTTTTGTCATTCAACAATTTTGTTATAAATTAAGTAAAACTTTGACAACATTTTCAATAATGAAGGTTTATTTAAATTGGCTATTTTGAGAATTTAGATCATATTAACCCTAATATTAGCAATTAATTGATTTCTAATAAATACTTGATTTTGAATGGATACATATATATATGACTATCAACAATTCTAAGCTTAGAATTAAATATAAGCAAACCATTATATGAATTGTATATTTCTAGAAAATGTTACATATTTTTAACCATTTTAGAAGAAAAAGTCAATATTATAGTCAAAGAAACAGTTTTGAATGAGCAATACCTATAAATCAGTGGCAATCAACCTGGTCCTCATTGTCCAAAAGTGGACATACTAACCTTTGTGATGAGCAATAGGAAAACAATTACATTATAGATTACCATTATTGCAGAAAAAGTTCGTGGTTACAAAATGTTGCTACTGATAGATGCAAAAGTGGAGGTTAAGTTTCAAAAGGTTTACTACCTTTGCTATAATCATTTTACTTAGGGATTAAATATGTTAAAACATTAGAGACATTCATGATATATTACTTTTCAATCTCATCTGTAGGAGATGATGGAGCAATGTAGAAGGAGTCTTCAATTTTAACCGTGTTGACTTTTCCAAAACTTTTTTCTCCTGCAAATGAATTTGCCTTATATATATTGCAGTTCCAAATATTTTGTCTGTCACACAAAAAATGCACTATTTTTAAAATTCATTAATCTAATGAAAATTAAAAAGTGAAATTTAAACAGAATCACAAAAAATTGTTAAAAAAACATTTTGATATAAGCTAAAGAAAAATATTTATTATAAATTTTATATATACTATAATTACATTATAAATTTTCTATAGTAATTTGCATACATAATGATTATATGACAATTTGATTAATTTAGAAATCAATCTTTTCTGATTCAACAGTAAAAATTCAATTAAATAAAATTTTAAAAGACAGCAAATTTTAATATTTAATTAAATGTATTTTACACTGAACCTAAATTTTAAAAATACAATTTAATTACATAATATTGACAGCTGTGAAAGTAATAGATGTCAAAGTGTATGAGAATACCAATTAATTAGCAGTAGCCAACATTCAATATGATACCCAAATTAAACAAGCAGATGCTCTTCATGGCATAAAAGGCTAATTCAAATTAAAAACAGGTTAAGTAACTTATAGTTTAGATAAGAAAAAATACTTAATACAGATGAAGCTCAGAAAGCAAAAGATATCTTTTCAAACTTTTTGTAAAGTTGTATAAATTATATTTTAATCACCAATATGCTCATCCATTGCAAAGTTATTGCACTAAAAAGCTAAACATTTTCAATGTGGATACAATATCAATCATTTTAATTAACTGTTCCACACATTATTGAAATCTGCTCACAAATACTACACAGAAACTTTACTGAACTCAGTGACACAACAGCTCCTATGGTCTAAGGTTTACAATGTCCCTATGTATCCTTGACTGAGGACCCAGCAAGAGAAGCATTTGCTCCGATTGGGTGGTCAGTCTAATGCAAAGCCCCCATTAATTAGTTTTTTAGCAATCTTGATTCTCAGTTTTGAAGGAATCACTGAAGGATTGAAGGAATGTCAACCTATCCCAATCTGATTATAGAACCTCGGATTTGCGCCATAGAGGCACAAAATAATTAAACCTTATACACATTAAACGTTAGTATACACTATATAAAAACACAGCAAAATCTCCTTGAAGGAAATGGAAAAAGGTGAAAAATTTTATTTCATTGCATTATCTGATAGTCAAATATTTTAACATTTTTATGAGACAATCATAAGCATAAGTGACTGAGCATATTTAAATACAGAACCTGGTAACTGAAATAATTTTTTTTTCAATCTATTCAATTTATATTGCTTTTTTAAGCCTTTTTTTTTAATCTTTTAATCAGATCTTATTGTCTATTTAACTTTTTCCTGTAAAGTACAATCTTATCATCTGCAGTATGAAAAGTTTGTACTATTTTCTTTGTAAAAAATAATCAGAAATTGGATCTTATGAATTTCATAATTTGAATGAATTCATGTATAAAATTAACATTTTTTAATCAGAAGACTGAAGAACAAAACCTTCTTCAAATTGCATCTCTTCCCCTCCCTTGTAGAGTACATACTAAATTATTCATTTATATGAATATTTCAAAAATTATTGAAACAGCAAACTAATGCTATTATTCATGGTAAAATCAAAGGGATACTCATAAATGCAACTAATTAGGAATTGGATTTTATTGAAAATTATTGTTGGAATTGTGAAAATGTACTCCTTCAATTAGTTTCCCCCACAGCACAATAAGTCTATTCAATATTACTATGGTTCCATACAGATATATGTTTTAAACTTCTTTATTAAAAATAAACATTAAAAAAACTGATATGATACTGATCAATATCTTAAAAATCAATCAACAGTTTTAATTTTTTTTCATCTTTAAATTTAGCAAAAATTTAAATTATAGAAAAGCCTCACATAAAATCCATTGTAAGTTCTTTTGTCTCTTTTTCTGCAAGAATTATTTTATCGATAAAAGTAAATATAATTTTATGTACAATAAATTTAAGTAATTTCATTTGAAATAAAATTTTATTGTTTTTTCATTCTGAAGGATCAGATAAAAGCTATAATAATAAGATTGGATAAATTACTTGAATAAAATTATTTACACTCATAGTTATATATACAAGACATTGCCATGATAATTAATAATTTTAATGTGAATTCTTTATGTTGCTTCAGGTTTCTGCAAAATAAAATTTAGTATCATTTTAGAAATTAAAAGTACATTTTTAAACTATCACAAATGGAGTTGAGATATATATATAATATACAGTAAACCTTCAAATCTATAACTAAAAAATTGGCTCGAGACATTCAAAATTATATCCCTACAACAAAGCTTACTTATATAAAATCTTGAACACATATAAAGAAAGAACAATTAAACCTCCAAGCAAAAAATTTTAATGCATACTTTAAACAACATATGATAGTATTCAAAACTGTTAATTCTTATACTTGAAGAATGAATAATGAAATTATGAAATATTTGTTATACTAGAGAATTATTTTATAAAACATTTATTGCATATTCTTATATTATATGCTTAATACAAAAACCAATTGAAATTTTTATCCTCCAGTCAAACGAGCACAGGAATTATTTAACACATGCAATTTACAATATACAACACATGATAGAAGAATGTCATCAATACATTCCCCACTGTAAATTAAATCTATAAAAATTAATTTTCAGTTTATAAAATATAGCCAGATATATAGACTAAAATTTATAAGTATGTTGTGTAACAGAATTCAGAAAATACATTTTTGTACAATCATTAGAAAAAGAAAAATTGATTACCCACCAAATGTGAAACTTAAGAACTTCTAACAACAATTAAGTCAAAAGTAATTTAATTTGAAAGACTAACTATAAAATTTCTTTATTTAAAATGAATGCTAACAAATGTTTATTAACATAGAAAATATTACATAAATACCTACTGTTGAAGAATATCATATGAGACTTTTTTCATGTATACATTACATTAAAAATTGTTATATATAGCTAAATAATTAAGAATTAATTTAAGTTAATAAATTTTACTGTGCCTTTTATTCTGTAGTTACCTTCATAAATTTCCATAAGATTTTTTAAATCAAAAAAATTTTTATGACTTAAATATTTGAGAAATATATTCTTTCATTTGTAGTATATTAATAATAAAATTTTAAAAAAAATGATTTAATTACCTTTTACAGTATTCAGTTAAATTTATTCAAAGTGAACATTCAATGATGAAATTTTAGTATATCTTCTGGGAAAGCTCCAATAACAAAGAATTAAACTATACTTTTAATAAAAATAGAAGTACACAATTTAAAGACAAATATTAATCAACTTTTAATTGATAATAATCAACTAGTTTTATTTCATATATACAAGTAATGAGACATAGTTCTAAATTGAATAAAATAAAAAAATCAAAATATGCAACACTCTTATTTTTATTAAAGCTTCCAAATACACTATTAACAAAAATAATAAAACATTCAATGCTTTATTACATTAACTTTAAAAAAAATTTATATTAATTTTTAATCAACCAGCATATAGTGTGGATTAATAAAAGTTTTAGAAAGTCAAATAATAAATTAAATATATTAACTTTCAATGTTAACTTGATTTCAGAAATTATTTACCATACTTTTAAGTTAAATTAATATACAATAAATATTTATAAAAATAGAACTATAGTAATTATTTATTAAATATGCTTGATAATAGCAATACTTGTGATAAATTAATATTTGTTATAAATTCATTCTTTCAGTACGAATTTCACTTTTACATTTTAATATTAATTCCAGAATTATAAACAATTTTATTTAATTTAAATCAGTGGAATAAAAACAAACTGATCAAAAAATTTAGTTCTATCATGATTATTTTAAATAAATGTAGAACAGATATATTATAAATAAAAGCATACAATTGTGTTAAAAATTTGAAAATGCATTAATGTAATTATCAAAAACTAACATAAAACATAACTTACTTTAACAGTTTAAAAAATACCTTAAAACACTGTTCACAAATCCACTTAAGGGTTCTAAGATTACTTAGCAAATAGAAATTCAAATACTTTTTTAAAAAATAAGTTAAGTACAAAACTGGCTACTTGGTAAATGTAAATTATATTTTAGTCAAAAGAATTTTTTTCTTTAAAATTACCTATTTTTCCCACAATCACAACAGTTTTAATATAGAGAAATAGATTAAAAATAATCCACAAGCTGAGTCTCAGCTAGAAAAGAACTTCTAATAGTATCAAAAATTAATTGCCCTTAAATTTTGTAAGAAAATCCATGGCATGATTTTCCATAGTAACTATAGCCTAATATAAGCTTTATAATCAATTCTTCCAAGCACTATAATTCACCATTTGTAGTAGTATAAATTATAATAAGGTTTACTGTTTTTTATTTAATGGCATGTAATATATATATTGGTTTATCGCTCAACAGTCACTTTTTGCACACAAGGGATAATTAGACCAAGATCTTCAGTTTAAATTGGATTCTGAACCATTTACAAACATCCAAACCCTGAATGAGATTCGAGCTTACGAACTGTTAAACCAAAGGGAAGAGCAAAACTGTATTTTACTGTTAAGAAAATGAAATAGTTTACAGTCAAATATATATTTAACATCACAATGCTTAATTCCAGACATTAACATAAATTATCACTGGACAGTAAAATATAAGGGGAAAGCATCAATTTTGAGTCTAATGATGAAGTATACTCAAAAGAAACCAATTATCTCTACGAAATTAATGTACAGTACCTATTATATTGAAAAACTCCATAAGTAAATTAATAAATATTTTAATTTGAAATTTTCCGTCGTGACATTTTTTTAAAGTGGGTATTGACACATGTACTCTTGTACATTTGTATTTGTGTATGCATGCACACCTTTGAAGTTCTAAAATAATCAAATGCATTTCACTAAACAAATTATTTTTAACTATATAAAATTCAAAACATTTTCTATTTAACATTTACTAAATTATATTTTTGTAAATGAAAAATTTACAATATGATTCAATATAAACTTCTATAATACAAAAAAGGAACTTTGTAATAAATTTAGTATTTCACCTAAAATACTATAAGCAAAAAAGTGACTATAATAGACAAGGAAATTTTGAAGTGAGTGCTATCACATTACAAAGATGTTTTCCAAATTCCAGATAGGTCAAATAAAATATTTTTAGTGGCACTATAAAACAAGAAAATAACTTTTGCTTTAAATATGTGACAAACTAAATGCAATATTTATTATTTAGATTGGATGGCATGAATTCGAATTCAGTCTAAATTGTCTTTAGGATAAAGGTAGTGTTAACAACTTACTGCATTTAAATAGAATTATATAACAAGCCTATGAGAAACTGGATTAGAAATAGGACAGAGCAATGAGAAGATGCTACAGAAAAATTATTAGCAGAATTGATTGTCAGTATTGTCACAAAAATGTCCTTTCTCAAAAAGTATGGATGCAGTCAACAATGACTACATTTGAAAAGAAAGGTCAATGGTATGGCTGTTGCTTATCCTATTGCATCTGTAGCAGAAATTAAAGCTTCTGATGGGCCACAAAGACAATGGAAACTATAAAAAAAATCAGTTATTTACAGAATAACTCTTTCCTTCTCTTCCTTCCTCATACATATACCCCTCAATGGCAAATAATTCCCATTGTAATTAATAGTATCAGAACTTATTGAATGGCAGATCTGTAGTACTTTTCAATTAGAGTCTTTTTTTTGTTTTGATATTAGTTATTACTGCATGTTAGAAAAAATACTAGCACTTGGAAGCAAACTATCTGAGGCATAAACTGAAGACATTTTTAAATTGCTTTTGGAAATAAAGTCAAATGATCTACTGAGCAAGTATGGAATATTATAGTAAAAAAAATTCAATTTCATTTATAATTACATGTTTCAGGTATAGAAATTCTCACTTGGATTGGTTTCTTTGTCGCTCAACGGTCATTTTTTGCACACGTAGGCTAATTAGACCGGGACTTACGGTTTAAAGTGGATTCTGAACCACTACAAACATCCATGCCCAAGGTGGGATTCGAACCCACGAACTATAGAAATTCTCACAAATCATATATAGTGTCTAAAATTTAGTTAAGGCACATTTTCAAGCTGCATTTATAATCATGGTAACAGCAGCAGTTATTAATGTACTACCATTTCATATTTGAAGTGCTTCTACTTGCACATGTAATTTTTGACTATGAAACATATTACATGTTAATTAAATTAATAGTTTGCTCAAATTCCTTTCTGCTAAATTTCATTATTCTTTGTTTATGGTTTTCGTTTCCCTTCAATGTAGTTAAACAATCGGAAAATTTCTTATACATGGGTACCATCAAGCAGAGAGCCAAACAGTAAAAGACTCTTGTAAAGCATTTATGCATCCCTTATGTACTCTTGAAGACTCTTTTTAGAGTAAAATAGTATTTGCATGTCACAAAAGAATAAAGCTAAGAAAACCAAAGCAAAAACCCTAACAAATGAATATGCACAAAAAAAGAAGCCAACATCTCTCCGATTGTTTGACCGAACTAGGCATTTACCACTCTGAAGAACATTCCCATTACTGATTTATCACTGCCCGAAGCAAATAAAAAAACTGTCAGAAAAATTCTGATTTTTCAGAAACATATCAAGTCTAAACCACTCAATAAGTCATTTTTTCAAAATAAATTTTACTTACGAACGTAAGAAAATTATTAAAAATAAAAAAGACCTCAATTACAAACAGATGAATATTCCTCTACTGAAAGATTTTCTTTTGATTGTTTCTCAAAGCTATGAACACAAAAGATAAAAAGCAATAAAAATAAATAAGATAATTTTAAGCAAAATGCACAATTTCTAATTTCTTCAAAAAAACACTTTTTGTATGATGATCTGCTCATTTTTTTATACGGCTGATTCTTTGCATTAAGTAAAATTCCATAAAAAAATTACTCATTTTTTTTTGAAAATTAAATGAATTAAACAAAAAAATAAAAGGAATACTAAAAATTTCAAATTATTTTATTATAAAATTATCCAAAATTCTATATTTTCTTAAATTCCTGAAACACACTTAATGTAAAAAGAATAATATTTGAAGTTATTTCATTCTTTTAATCAATCAAGAGATTTTATTTGCTGAATGTACTTATGCAAATATACAATATTTCTTTTTCAAAAATATATTTTAAAAAATAATGAGTTCGACTAAATTATAATTTTCTGATTTTTAGAGTAATTACCTATAAGCTACTATCCTAAGATTCTAACTTGTTTTTCATTTTTTATGAAACAGATAATCAACATTTTTTTAAATATGTAAATTTAATGTGCACATAATTTTTTACATAAATTTTCAAGAGCATTTTTTATTTTATTTCTTTTCAAAACATTTGTCAAAATTTATAGCTGAATGTTTGGATAATATACATAAAGATTAAAAGCAATTGCTTACAAAAACTTCTAAGTAATTATTATTTTCTATCACAGAGATAAAGGTTTATTAGCCACTCAAAATCATAATTTATAAATAATGAGAAATTTATCACATTTTCAAATAACTTTAGAAGCTGTTTTAAATTTCCAAATATTTACTCACAATTCAAGATACATTTTTCAACACAACTTCTTTCCCAAAAACAATACAATAACTACCATAAATCTTACATGAGAATAATGGTTAGTTTTAGTAGAATTTCTGGTGCATTTATTTAGCATTTATGTTTTTACTCAAAAATTTACAAGCTTTCCATGTAAATTTTTATTTTGTAGCAAACAGATAAAAACAAATTTTTTATAATTTTAATAAAACTTGTATGCCCTCAGATTTTTTTTGTTTATTTGTTCTTCTAAGAACTAAATTTTTATACAAGCAAATACAAAACAAACATACCATTTTGATTTTTATAATTTTTCAGTTTGTGGTACACTTCATTTATCACACTTTCAACATCATCACCCTATAAGATAATAAATTCATTTTTAAAATTGAATTTTAAAACTAGAATAATAATCTAATCACTGCTCTGTAACTTTTTAAAATCAAAACATATATTATAGAAAATAAAGTTTTCACAATAATATAAGTATGTGCTTGTGTGTATTCACGCTAAGGGGTTTATTTTAACAACCAAATTTAGAAACAATTTCCTTTAAAAAATTTAATTAAATTGCAATACATATTGTAGAAGAAACATTGGTAAGTAAAAAGAAATACTTGATCAATTACTTTTTCATTAATAAATTTCAAGTATGCTGGTTGATATACCTTAGAATATTGAAGAGGTGGCAATATAGAAATACATTTCATGTATTTCTAAGTTGTAGATTATTTAGCAACATACTTCAAAATAATCATTCCATATATATGTAAATAATTGCATATATATATATATATATATATATATATATATATATATATATATGTATTACATATTATTGTTACTTAACAATAACCTAAAATTGAGGTGTTTATGATAAATTATTTATAAAATAAATTACAATACAAACTATGTAAAACATTGTTTATAAATAACCATAAGAAAAGTGTTTAGTATTAAGCACGAAACTTGAACATTGTTTACAGTGACATAAAACTTGATAGCTGCAATTCACTAAGCTTGTGATCAAAAACCTCCAACAGCAAAGACTTTTTGCAGCTGCAGAATCTTTTATACATAGGATAAGAAAGGAAACTTTAAGGCTTACAAATGGTTATCTTTAATAATTGAATTTTCCATGATTTTAACATAAGTGTATTGTATACATAATATAAAATTTCATTTTTTTATAACAAATTATCTAAAAGGGTAATATGATGCACCACAGAAAAATGTTCAGAAGACATTACATGAATGAAGAAAAACTCACAATTTAAAATTCAATACAAAATTAAAAAGAAGAAAACCATTGGGGAATGTCTTAAATAAGGCAAGAATTGGGACCATTCAGCCAAATATTTTATTTATTGGAGTTTTTATCAATTTTATTATACTCAAATGATAGCAATAATTTAGAAGGTTTAATTTATATGTTCCTCAATAACTTATCTTTGCATACAAGGATTAATTTGATTAAGACCCTCAAGTTTGAAGTGGACTCCAATAATTTTTCTCTATAAATAATTTGGAATAAATAATAAAAAAATAACTCTGCTTTTTTTACAAAATGAGAATGAAATATTTTTTCACCATACCTATACAGAAAAATACAATTCTGAAAAACGTTAAAAAAAATGTTCATTAAGAACGTGTTAAAGAGTTCTTGCATAATCAATGGAGAATTATTTGAAATTTTACATTATTTCAAATATTAGTGGTATTTTTCAATTCTTCTAATGGACAAACTTTCAATGTTTGCTCATATCATACACATGATATTTAGAGGTATATTGATTTTGTACTAAGTATCAATTGCTAACTACATGCTGGATATGTATTTATTGTTTGATACATACCAGTCATTTTTATCTCTAAAAGTAAAAAAAGAAAATTTATGATGCCAATCTCACTGACCAGTATGCATAATTTCATTAGTCTGGAAACAACAGAACTTGCTAAACAATTAGTTTTCGCTAATTCATCCACAGAAATAGTGAAAATGTGAATTCTGATCTACAAAGAGCAATGATCTAAGTCAAAGCAATAAATTGTTGAATAATTATTTAATCAAAATACTTAATAATTAGTCTTTATTTCCTTGATTTACTTACCACAGAAAATTATTTAACTAGAAGCTTTACAAACCAATTGAGAAATTTGTTAATAAATTTATATGAGAAGGGATATTAAGTTTGATTTGTTTGTTACAAGGATTAATTAGATCACTACAAATATCTATAAGCATGAGGTGGGATTTAAATCACAAACAGCTGAACTGAAGGTTAACCATTTCAATGACAGCTCAGCAAAAGAGATATTAGTAACATAAGTCTTATCCAGAAGAGACAATAGTTAACTACCATAAATAACTGGAATAGAAATATTTGCAAAATAGCTTCATTAAGGTCTCTTTATATGAGGAAAATATTTTATTTAATACACATATTGTTATTCCACAAGTGATGTTTTAATTATAAAACAATGTTTGGTTATGGAGAAATCACTGCAGAAAAGTACAGAAGCTGCCTTAATTATTATGAAAAAAGATTATACTAGTTGAAAATAGTGTAGTGAGGCAAGGGACTTAAGGCTATTTGAAAAGCCCACTGTGATTTCCTTTACTTTAATTGTGAGCTTGTGAATCTAATTGTGAGCTTGATTACTCTGTAGCTATCAAATTTCATAATTTTAGAAATAAAAAAATTCTCAAAGCAATCTCATTATTTCAGTAAAGCTATGTACGATTGGAAAGATATAAGTTGTAAATCCCAAAATCACTCACAAGATCTTTCACTTATGATAACTTGCAACACAATCCCTCATTGTTCCTTTGCACGGTGGTCTAAATTAAAAAATTAAATGATTAATATTTACTAATTACAATAATGTTGCGCACTATAAAATTTCATTTAAAATAATTGTATTGCTTTACAGTTATATCCTCCTTACATGAGCTGAAGAGGCTGAAGCTCACAAATGTAAAATATGTTGACTTTTTAAGCTACTGGAAAGAGTATACAAATTATTTATCATGAATAGAATTTCAAATAAATATTGTTATGTGATCCCTCTTTATACTATACAACTTAAAAAGTTTTTGTTTTTAACAAATATACTTATAAGTTTTCCTTCAAGTTCAAGATAAAATTGTACACCTACTCTTTATCCCTGGAAGATAAACAGATGGTTCTAAATTAATTAACCATACATGTAGAAGATCATATTGCCTCAATAATAATAATAAATTCTTGTTTTTTTACCAAAATTTCAAATAATTTCCATGCTGAAGTCAATTATTTTCCATTGTGGAATTAATTTTTTGGCCAAAAATTATCAAAGCTGTTCATTTCTACACTGCTGGCTATTCTAAAAGAAGCAAGTAAATCATGTGAAATTTAGATCATGCATTAACAGCAATGACATGCAAAATCATTAGCATTGCCGCATATCATTGGTGACTGTTGTGCCACCAGCAAGTTCTATATAAAAGGTAAAAGAGATTGCAAATTTAGAGTAAGGCAATATTTTTATAATTCTTTATCATTATATTAAGAATTCTTCATCTGTAAGATTAAACTGCTTAATTGGCTTGCTTTTTTCCCAAATCTATCGCCAATCAAAAACATGTGTTCAAAGCTTGCACAAGAAGCCCAAGATACACTGCAACTGCTACATCAGATAAAAATAAGCAATATGTAAAATATAAGTGGAATACTGTACACCTAGGAAACATCCGAAACTTTTGATTAAATGCTAAGGCATGTGGTAATGGTTATAGCCAACAAAGACAGCTATACAAACTATAAATTTTGTCATCATTCATGCTTCACAAGAGGCTGTAGTCTTAGTCATTTCATTTTTATATAATGTGTTTATCTGTTAAATAAATTGTTGTGATATCTCTGTTTTTTTTTTTTTTTGTGGTGCATTTTGGGTATCCAGCAATGCAATATAGCTAAAAAAATCAAAATAATTTAGCTTCACAAAAATACTACTGTAACTTCAAAACTTTGTTGTATTCCAATATCTACATTGAATTTTCTTTATCAAGTTTTTTTACTCACTATTTCTTAATAATTCTAGTAATCAAAACAAGATGCTGAATTGTCTAAGAGAAGCCTAATAATTCTTATCTATCATTTCTTCGTCCTGATCTAACTGTAAAAATCTTCAGTGAATAATAGGGCTTTTTATAACATTAAAAAAATCAGTATTTTAATTGCTACATCAACAGACACAGGAAAATATCAAAGGACTTCATCAAAATTGTCCTAAAGTGAGTAAAAACTAGTGAAGAATTGAAGAAATTATACAAGAAAAGTGTTATGATTTCCTTACAAGTCATTCTACTTGAAAACAGATAAGTATCATGGGCTATAAGAAAGACCCCATAGTAGATACTGTTCCCATAAAAAGTAAAATATCATTCAGGTATTCTGAAAATAAAAAGCTTTCTCTGCCGAGAGATTTGAATACCTGATTCATGATTTAATTTAAATACGGGGAGATACAAGAAATTCTCAACACCTTTAATAACCACATCCTCAAATATAAGTCAATATAATAAGTTATAGCCATTTATGTTGACAGCTAAGGATGATTGCAAGATGTATGTGGAACTTCATCATTTCATTCCAATGGTTATGCTTAATCTAATAAAAATAAAAGATAAATCTCAAATTTTACGTTTTTCATTCAGTAGTAAGGATTTTAAAAATATTTAGAATATTCACCTATAAGATTCATACAACTTGAAATAAAAAATTTAACTGCTTAAGAAATATGGTTCACAAAACTTTATAAGTTCAAAAAAAAGAAAATTTCAAATAAAAAACAAAAATAATGCAATAACTTACATCACATATTGATCGTAAAAATTCTACAGCAGCATCTTTTTTCAGTTTTTCTGCATCCAAGCATGTTTTATTATAAGAACAAGGAGGAGGAGAAGGAAACAGTAGTGATTGTTTATCCCATTTCTCCCATTTTCTCTTTTTCGATTTTGGCAATGAATGTAGAGCTTGCCGACCACCACACTAAAATTTGAAATCAAAAAACACTTTATAATTTTTGAATGAAAAAAAAAACTCTTAAATATTAAAATACTTTTTAAAACCCATTAAACTAATTTCCTAATTACAAGCTGACATTTTTGGATAAAATTTGCTAATTTCTTTTAGAGTATAATATAATTTTCAATTTGTATCCTGTCATAAGAGAAATACACTTTCATAACTTTAAAAGGCTTATATTTCCTTTAATATAAAAACTGCATAAGTTATTGTTTTTCAAAGTTAGTAAAGTAATTTTTAATGTGGTCACTTGTTATCAGAAAATTAATTTTTAAGCATTTTTATTAATAAATATATGTATACACACACACATTAATAAAACAAATTCTCATAAAATTCTTTATCATTTGATAAACGTTTTATAACAAGAAAATTTCTTTGCTTCTACTATGACAATTATTTACATAAATATAAAATATCCCAAGCAAATCAGAGAACAAATAAAATATTCTTATCTACTCAATTGTTCTTTTCAGCATTTTGCAACACTGATAATTAGTTCTTAAATACAACTATTTGTACTTGTCATGAAACATTATATCAAATATAATATCACTTTATTTGCCAATTGACATTAAGTCAGGAAAAACAGGGCATTTAAAGAAAACAACTACAAAAAACAGTTGAACTTTAATTGTAATTGTAGTGCTTTGATTTCAATAAGACACTTTTCCTGTTCATTAAAATCTTTTAATTTTTAATAATCTGGGAGAAAAACTTAAGCCACAGATAAAAAAAAATTTCCTTTATCTTTTTTCGAAAAAATATTTTGTCTTTCATTTCACTGATAGAATCTATCAGTGAAATGAAAGACAAAATATATATTCAGTCCAAAGTATTCTCTAATTTTCAGTAGATTATTCTAATCACTATACAACCCAGTATTTTACAATCTAGGTCGCATATACAGTAATAAGGAAAAATAAATAATAAAAGAGATAACACACTAAAAAATATAGATGCTTGGAAGGAAATTAAAATTTTAAAAAGGAAGAAAAGATATTATGGGAGCTTTGGACAGCATAAACAATGTATACTTGCCATTATAATTTTTAAAATTTAAAACTTGCTATTGCTTTAACTGAATGCTTCAAAATAAGAAAATTAAAAAGGTTAAGTCAGTTTCAAATTTAAATGAGGATTCAAAAGAATCAATTTACTAAAATCTAAAACAGTATCTATTGATATTTTGGGAAGTACCCTGTTGGTATTTACTCTGTTGCCAATATCTGTCATGAATTTCCTAAGAAATTTGATATAACATAACCAATAAAATATATTGCAATCATTCAGAATTTACATTAGCTTTATTTTATACAAATGTAAATATTTAATACATCAACCAAAGAAACACTACCAAATTCAATAAAAATTAAGATAGCATTTATTAGGTCAAATGAAAATAATTTACTAAAAAAATCATAACTGAAAGTTAAAGAACTGTAGTATTTTAGTAGCAATTGATTTGTGATTAATTTCCTGTAGATTGAAATATTTAAAAACAAAATTTTATATGTAACTTTTTATATAGTGGTTTGAACACTGGAAAAAAGATTTTTAATTGATTAGCACATTTTTAAATAACATTTACACATACCAGGAGCTTCCTATAAAAATTTTTTTTGGTATCTGTTACGTGTTAATTATACAAAACACACAAAGAAGTTATCAGTAAACAATAATAAATGTAACTGTCATAAATAGTTTAGAGATTGGTAAAATTTTTGTAACTACAGAATTACCTTGATAGGTTTAAAATGGGTTCTGAGCTACTACAAATAACTATGGTTAAGGTAGACCCATGAATTAATGAAAAAAGGATCAGAATTGGGTAAATAGACCATCATAACCAGTCCCAAAATTAGCTCAACTTATGTAAACAGGTTTTTACCAAGATATTTAATGCTAATATATTAAAAACAAAGGATCAAAATACTTGATATGGCTTGCTTTTAAAGTAAAAATAATTATAAAAAATGAATTCAGGGATGTAATTCAGGAATTCAGGGATGGACAGCCTGCAGCTCGCGAGCTACAGACAACTCTTTGAAGGATTATTTGTAGCTCTCAATAAATATACCCAAGTTCCCTTTTCATTTTTGGGTTATTATATTTAAAAAAATGATAATTGTTCCATGTGTTTCAGAATGTCTTTTAAATTACTGACAACAAATATGAAAGACTAAGTGCAACATTGTAACACATTTCATTTCTGTCCAAATTAAGAATGATGTGACTCATTGAAAACTGTGTGAACAAACTTAAACAGTGGAGTAACCGTCTGTAATTAACCGACTCCAGATCGATTTTGAATTTATAAACTTCCATGGCAATGGACAGTTGACATTGTGCTCTGGAGGAATGAATTTGTATCTCACTTGCAACAGATATAATTTGTAATCTGGAAATTTTAACTATAGTTAGTTGCATAGTATGTAACATGTGTTGCTATTGTTTTAATAACCCAAAACTTGTATTTTCTTAATTTTCTTATTTCCAGTTCTTTTAAAAATATGACAACAAAGAACGAAAATAAAAAAGAAAATACGAGCAAGAAAATAGAAATTTTAATAATGAGTGGGAGGAGAATTAATTTATTCATAATAACAGAACAGCATTATATATTATTTATAATTCCATGGTAAAAAATCATAAATCCAGCAGTTTAAGTCGACATTATGAAACCAATCACCCTCAGTTTTCAAAACAGTTTACGACAAATTCCAAATTGAGATCAGATAAACTTGCTTCTTTAAAACCAAATTTAAATAAACAGTCAATTTTGATGACCCTTAGCAATCAAGTTGGTAATGTGGCTGAAACTAGTTTTACTTTTCCCTGGAGCTCATGCAAAATACCCATATAGAGAGGGAGAGTTTATTGAAAAAACTTAAAAGATGTACTTACAATTTTATATCAAAATAATGCAGCATTGCAAAGTTGTTTTGATAATTCTCAACTTAAAAAACACAACTAGGCAACTCATAACTGCAGTTTTGTTGCATCATAACTGCAGGTTGGCAACTAAGTAATTGCGGATTTTTTTAGAAAATCAAAGACAATTTTTTCAAGGAACTAAATAACTTTATTCTGTAATGTATTCCCCATTTTGATCAATGACCTTTTGCCATCTTTCAGGCAGCATCTTAATCCCACGTTCATAAAACTTCTGGTTCTTATTAGCAAAAAACTGAATCAGGTACGATTTGACATCATCATTATTGAAATTTTTACCATTCAAGGAGTTTTGTAAAGATTGAAAAGTAATCAGATGGTGCAAGGTCAGGACTATATGGTGGTTGTGGCAAAACATCCCAACCAAGCTCCAATAATTTTTGCCGAGTGACCAAAGATGTGTGTGGCCTTGCATTGTCATGACGGAATACACCTTTTTGATTTGTCAATTTGGGCCGCTTTTCTTCAACTGCATTGTTTAATTTCATTAGTTGTTCAATGTAGACATCAGAATTGATCGTTCGGTTGGGTGGTAAGAGTTCAAAGTAGACAATTCCTTTGTAATCCCACCAAACTGATAACAAAACCTTCTTTTATTGAATATCAGCTTTTGATGTTGTTTGAATTGGTTCACTTGGCCTGCTCCACGATCTTTTCCACTTGATATTGTTGTAAACAACTCATTTTTCATCACCAGTTATCAGTCAATTTAAAAATAGATCATTTTCATTACATTTCTTAAGCAAATCACAGCTGTTAATGCGTTGTGTTAAGTGCATTTTTTTCAGTTCATTAGGAATCCATGTATTGAGTTTTGAACATAATTTTGACACTGGCGTTCTTTTAAGGCTTCTTCACCATAAACAGCACATAATCTTTTATAAGCTTGCGATGCATTTTTACCTTTGCGGAAATAAAAAAGCAAAATATGACGAAAATGTTCCTTTTGATTTTCCATTTTTCAACGAACGCCAAACGAAAACTACGCAACCAATCAAAAAACTTTTTTACTGATTGACAGCTGAATTGCCAACTATCAAATAACAAATGTGTTTTAGATTTGTACTACGTCTGCAAACCTAAAAATTCAACTGAAGCCATCTATGAGTGAAATCTGCAATTACTCTTAGTTGCCAACCCAATACATATCTTGAATATAATTTAAAAAATGATTTGAAGAACTGTATTGCATTCAGTTTAGCCCTTGGCAAATCAACAAATATCACAGATCTTCCGCAATTGGCAGTTTTCATACATTTTGTTTCATTTGACTTCATTGTTAAAGAATTATTAGATTTAGTAGCATTTCAGGAGTTAACCTGCAGGGTTGATATTAAAAATGCATTAAATTCCTTAATGAAAATTCTTGATGTGCCTGTTAACAAACTTGTAAGCATTGCCATTGATGGAAATGATTCTCAAATTCCACAATTTATATTGATTTACTGAATAATTCACCAAGAACATTTCATTACAAAATATTTAAAAAAGTGATGTTATGAAAACAGTGTCACATATTGTAAATTACATTCACAACAATGGAAAAAATCATTGACAATTAAAAAATTTCCTTGAAGAATTAAAGGATAAAGAACTTCCAAATGACATTAATTTCTTTTGCATTGTTTGATGGTTACCTAGCTACAATGTTGATTTGTAGATTTGTTTGATCCGATAACAGCATTTCTAAAATGAAAGGAAATAACCTAATCAGAATTAGATAATGAGTGGTTACGAAATTTAATGTTCTTGACTGATGTCATGAAACATTAGCAAACACTGAATTTACAATTGTAGGGGAAAGACAGAATAACATCTGACCTCATACAGTTATATTTAACTTTTAAACTAAATTGCAACTTTTTCAAAAGAACATAAAAAAAAGAGCATTTTGTCATTTTCCTCAAATTAAAGAAATTTTTCCAATATTAAAGAAGAAAAACTCAACAAGTATATAATAAAGCTAAACGAATATCGACAAAATTCTAAAATAGATTTCAAAACTTGAAATATTTTAATTGTCTCTTGATTTTTTTCACTCAATCCATTTGAGATTAACATAATTCATTGTGAGTTTTCCATTTCCAATATAATTATGACCCAAAAAGCATCTGGAGAATTAAAATTAATAGAGATGCAAGAAGATCAAGCTCTACAATTAAAACATAAATTGACACCCATTACTGAATTTTGGAAATTTGTACCACAAACAAAGTATCCAGAATTAAAAAAGGCTGTTTGTTGAGTTATTTCAATATTCAGAACAATGTATTTATGTGAATCATTTTATTCCACTTCAAAATTCATGAAATCCAAACATGGATCAGTATTAACTATTTAACAGCATCTCAGCAATCTCAAAAAATTACTGATAAGCGCTGTCAACAATTATTCACCAAATTTTAAAGAATTATCAAGAGAAGTGAAATAAATTTGATCTATTTTTAAATTGAATATAATACCTTGTACTTTAATTTATATCTTTTCAATAATTTCTGTAAAAAAATTTTTTTTCATACCTTTTAAGTACTATTTAATTGGGGCTCATGAAAAATTTCAAATTATGAAATATGACTTGGACTATCAATTAGATTGGCACCCCTGTCAAATACAAATTTACATTCATATGCATAAGCTAGTTCAAAGCAACAATCTTATTGAGACTTATCATGAGTTTAAAGTGGCTTTGGGTAAATGCCTATTCACAACACCATTTATCAATTGTGTAATTAAGTAAATTTTTTTATTGTAATAAAAAGGATTTCTTCATATAACTTTTGACCTATGAAAAAATAAACTAACATGCTAGTTCTAAACAATGTATTTAAAATCCTAGCATTTTATAGGACACTATTGATTAGCAATAATATTTGCTATCAAAAATAAAGTGTCATAAATCTTAAAATTCTAATTAAGTGAATTATAAATCTGAAGTTTGAATTTCATGTGAATTAAAAGCTTCAAATTTAAATTTTAAGTAATAATTTTGAAACCTATTATTTAAAAATTCAAATTTCACATTGATTTTAAAATTAACTTGTACTGAATTATAATTTTAAAATTTAAGTCAAGTGAATTCGGAGCTGACACTTTTCGATTTTTTAATGTAATTAAAAGTGTTTTTTGTCCATCAAGCATTGATTATACATCTTGTAACACTAAATAAGGTAAAAATGTTGTATAGTAATAAAATGTTATAGATCTTTTAAATTGTAATATTTTAATAAGATGATTTGAAATGAATTTTTGCTTGATTAAAAAATAGCTAGATTATAAAATGTCACCCAAGCTATAGATTTATTGTTATTGCCCAGCAATAGATCGGCTTAGCACTGCATAGAATGTTTCTTTAAAGAAATGTGCCACTGCTAGATTAATCAAAGAAAATATTATTGACATATTTCACATTATTGCTAATGAATGACAAATGTAAATGAAGTTGCTTTTAGTATAAAATAAATTTTATATTTTAAAATATATTTTTATAAATTGTGTTATATTCAGCAATCAGCATTATACTATAAAGCCCTCTAAAGACAAAGAAATTGAAAGAAATATCACAAATCATATTTCCCATACAAGTTGAAAGTTGAGAAATCAAAAATAGTGCCAACTTCACATTTTTTTTTATTTGGGAAAAAACAAAAATATCTCTCTGTGCACCAAGGAATACCACACAGGGCCCGAAGGTACAACAAATGTACTACAAAACAAATCCAAATAATACATGAGATGGAAAAAAAAATAATAAAAGGCAGAGAGAAAAAAAAGATATATAAAAATGAAAAAAGAATTAGATAACAGCATGGATAAATTTTATAAAAAATTCAAAATTCTCTTTCTTAACTAGGTTCACCATAATTGGGGGCCACCTGTTATTTAAGTCTTTACAAAGCTCATTCCTTACTTCTGAAACAGATGGGCATTCAAGAAGAATGTGAGAAGGGTTGTCACTCCCAGAGTTACGCTTGCACACCTCACTGTTTTTAATGTGGAAACAGTGTAGGTAACTATTGAATTTCCCATGTCCAGGGAGGAATTGCGTAATTTTAAAGTCAGTGTAAAACCAGTCGTTCTTAATTCTGCTTTGAACTGAAGGGGAAAATATTTGGTCCACTTACAATTAGGAGAGGAAACGAATCCCGAGTTCCATTCTGTGATAATCTTCTCAACTTCACATTAGTAAGTAGAATTTTACTGTAAAATTTTTTAAACATATTTAGATTACATAAAATAATAACACTTTAAATAAATAGCTTTTGGAAAGTGATGAAATGATCTTCAATTTTCTTAACATGGATACTAGTTTCAAATTTTCTCTTATTAAGTAGAAAATGATTTCTTCTGAAAAATAAATATACATTATTTCTTTAGTAAATGTTTTGATACAAATGCTAAGAAACTAATATTATCTTTGTTTTTTAAAATCATACATTAAAAAATTGATTTGATTTGTTTCACCCAATGATCCTTTTTTGCACATGGGCTAATTAGACCTAAGTTTAAATAGTTTATAGTGTAGTTTACAGTGGATTCTGAATTACTGCAAATATCCTAGGTGAGATTTGAACTCCTGAACAGTTTAACTGAAGGCAAGAATGTTAACAGTTTGGTTGCAAGCTCATCATTAACACATTTAAAGAAGATGATGGAATTTATATATGGTACATATTCATTTATTCATATAGTATTATAAGTTACCAATTAAATTAACTTAGTAAGGTAGAAATTTGCATTACGGTCAAGGAGACAACATTTTGCAATTATTACTCTGCCAAGCTGAGGATGGAATAGGAATTTGGTTGGTTTGGTTTGTTTGTCGCTCAACGGTCATTTTTTGCAAACGAAAGCTAATTAGACCGGGACCTATGGTTTAAAGTGGATTTCGAACCACTACAAACATCCATGCGCAAGGTGGGATTCGAACCCATGAACTGTTGAACCGAAGGCAAGAGTGCTAACCATTCTGCTGCCAGCTTGGCGGAATAGGAATTTGATCAGCAACCATAATAAATGTAAATTGGTTCTTTCTGAAAAATAGCAACTATGTATGAAATATGAGGAAAATGTGAGCATTTTTAAATTGCTAACACTAAAGACATAGGAACACAAAATTAATTGATTAAATTAAATTTATTAAAAATACTTTAAATAAATTGAAATTTAAGAATGTTATAAAAAAGAAGTACCCGAATTTTTAAAACATAATTGTATATAAAATAATGAACAATATTTCCCAAATAGATTTTCTTAATTAGAATTTTAGTTATTAACAGAAATTAAAGAAATAATAATTATAAATTAACTTTAGATTTTCCAGATAAATTATCCTGATTGTAATTCTATTTAAAGACATGTATTTAAAAAATGAATATTTTTAGATAAAATTTATGGGTTACTGTAATGCAAAAATATTTTTTGTTCATATTTCATTTATTACCTACATCAAATGATTATATAATAAAACCTATCATTTTACAGTAATACAATTAAGAATTACAAATAAAAAATAAAACACATTTATTTAATACATCATATAACAGAATGACAAGACATTTTATTATCCAGCTTTAACTTTTCTAATAAAATATTATTCAGTAGTTTTCGATAACGAATACTTGAACATTTAAATACAATTCGGACCTTATCAAAAGTTAAATGAATAAAATCCTTAACTTTGTTTTTCAACAAAATTTTAGAAGTTGGTATGGGTGATAAATGCGATAAACTGTGGTTTACTGTATTGGATAGTATTCTTGTGGTTTTATGACATAAGCTGCAATTTTATGACAAACTAAAGTGAGCATGCGTGAAATTTGTTTGGAGTTTTTGTAAAGCTTGAAGCTTTTTCCATTTATGGTTGAAATTTAAGTATTTAAAATCATATTTTGTTTATAAAGTATATCAATTTGAAATTTAAGTGTTTGAAGCTTATTTCAAAAGTGTATCAGATTGAAAAATTTGCATTTTAATATTAGTGTATAGGAAGTGAATGGTATGGATAGTGATAAACTGAAATTGTTTTTAAATTCTTCTGTAAATTATGGTTAGGTAAGAAATTGCATTTATACTGGTGTTTTTTTAAGAGTGTCACTCCCTGTTGAATTAAAATTCAATTTCTCATAGAAATGAATGTTATTTATATTATTGATTAAATTTCAATGCTCACTTCACCTCAGGACTAGATTGTGTTTACATTGAAGTTTTTTTTTAAGTAAGCACCACTCCCAGGTTAATTAAAACTAAAATTTTCATAAAAATATTTTTATTTATGTTACTGATTTAGTTTTACTGCACAGCTGTCTCCCATTCTAGACAGTGTGGCATTTAGTTTGTATTTGTCTTGTAATATGTAACCTTTGGGAAATTATTTTCTTATTAGTTTTGTAATACATTTATTTGTAGTAAGGTATTATAATGAAATAATCAAAATTTTAATATTTGAAATCTAAAATAGCTCAGGATTGCAATGTTAAAGTTTGAGTGCAAGTAACATGTTGAAAATTGTATATTGTGCAAGGTGATTTAATTTAGATTGGTGAGATTGCTATACAGAAATTGGCTCAGAAATTGAAAATTTGAAATTGCACCAAAACCATACTAGTTCACAGGATTTCACCTACTTTTCAATTACATTCCAAGTGAAATGCGTAATAAATCAGAGATATAAAATTTTGGAGACAGAATTTTCATACTTCAAATGCAATATTAAAAATATAAATGGAACAGATTAGAATCCTAAATATTGTTATTTATAGTGCATTACGGGCGATTTACGTTAAGTTTTATTGCCAATAATAACATATATTTGGCAATCAATTGTTCATGATTATTTTTTTTTAAAAATTATAAAATGTTGCTTCATTTAGCTGTTTCTCACCCTTGGCAATCTGTGACCATAAAACTCATTTTAGTCAATCAGTAAATGCATATTAAAAATTAATCTTTTCTTGGACAAACAATAGGTTAGATAAAAAAAATTAATTTGTGGTTATTACTTTACGAGAAAAAGTCTAGATTTTAATTATTCACCTCATTTATGATATTTTTTCTTATAATCCACAGAGTTAGGATTTATGGATTTAATTTGGTAACTATATTCAAATTGATCCAGTTTTCTTAAATTTTGAGAAATGCTATTGACTACTTACATTGAATAACCAATAAATTATATAAATTGAAATTAATCTCTTGTCTGTAAAGTAATTCCACCTGTGTTATGAAGTACTTAGAGTTAGTATATTTATTTTTTCAAATGTATTTTGTATTCATATTTGACTTTTTTAAATAAAATTATCAAACTTTTTATTAAATTTAGTAAAATAATGAAAATTAGAGAGATGCTATAACTTAGGGCCAAGTAATAATGGAAACTTAATTTAGATAAAAGCACAAGATTAATTTTGCTTCAAAATAATTTTCTGGGTGAGAACAAAATTAAGCATTAAAACTACTTTCATATTTTATTAATAGGGTCCTTTTTTACTATATTTTATTATCTTTTTTAAAATGTGAAATAAATAAAATTAAACAGCATAATTTTTCTTTTTTCTTTCTTTCTTTTTTTTTTTTTTTTTTTTAGAAGCCCTGTGAGTGTGTGGCTTGTTTTTAGTCAACTTATACATAAATTTGAGGTGTCATTACACAAACATAGCCCTGTGTTATTCAAATATTATCATTAATGCATAAAATTTAACATTACCTTTGGTAATTCCTTAACACACTGCTTTTGTGTATTATAGTGTTCACATGGCTCAACATCACAGTCTTGCTCAAGAATACTTATTATGTAGCGAGCAAAAACTGCATCAATACCACATTCTCCTAGTCGATCTTCTAAATACATAAGAACAGAAAATGGAATAGTATTGGAAACTAGCCTTTGGTACTTCATCTTAAGTAGTTTTGCTGAAATAAAAAAAAAATTGTACTCAAAATATATTTCAATGCTATTCATTATAGAGTAAATTTAATACAACACAAACATAGCTTTGAAAAAGTAACAAAAATAAAAGCAAATTATTTTTTAATAATTAAAATTTTTGCTTGAGAATTATAAATTTTTTACTCATTTTACATTTAATTACAAGGGTTTGAGTAGCATCTTTTTTAAAAATTATAACACGTTTATGGCAGATAAATATTTTCACAATTTATTAAGAAATTCCATATGTAAAAACTCACATTATTCAATTTCACTTTCAACAGATTTCATAAATGTAAATAGATTGTTAATAAAAAAAATTTGTGCATTCAGTGGCACAAATAACAATACAACAAATGTCAATTTTTAAAAACATAAAAAGATATATAGAATGTGTTAATGATAGATCTATGAATTTAAGATTTAAATTTTTATACCACAATACAGTGCTGTTGAGAAATCTCATTTGAAATATATTAAACTATTTTCAGATCTAGAAACAATTGAAAAAAATTTCAATTTATAAAAACAGAAAAGTAAAATTTAACTTTTCCTTCTTTATTCACTTTTTACACTAAAAGGCTAATTTGATCAAGGTCAACAGTTTAAAAAATAGATTTTAAGCTACTACAAACATCCACACCTGAAGTGAGAGTTAGGCCCACACACTATTGAACTGAAGGCCAAAGCACAAACTATTTAGCTTTTAACTGGACTGGAAATGCAAGAATGATAGAAATTATCTTTCTGAATGATGAAAATATTAATGATTTTAAAAATGTTATGAAAATTACAAAACAAAATTCATTAAAAAATAGACAAAATAAATATTTGTATATTTATTTTGTATTACTTATTAAATATTTTTACCTTGTATTATTTAAATATTTATCTTGTATCAGCTAACATAATTTTAAAATATTTGAGTTAAAATATTTAGACAATCTCAGATGCTATTAAATACACTTAAAAAATCATTGGTGATATTGATACAGACATAGAAACTAAACATTAAAAAATGAATATTAGAAATTTCAACTATAAAGTGAAAAAATTATATTAATATAAATAACTGCCAATGGCATTTTAGGGTTTGATTTTTCTTAACTAGAATCACAAACAATTTCTCCATTAATAAACATTAATTTTTAGTTCATGTGTCTCACATTAGAATTCCTCATACAGTAATTTACAATTCATGTTCATATAATCATTGAAAAATTCCTTTAAGGTATACCAATATATTTAGATTCCTCAATAAAGTTACACTTACAAATAATTTACTAAATTATTTACAACCCACCATATAAGAATATCTATTCTATATACCACAAAAATTGACTAATTTCTAACGTTTCAGAAAAATTAATGGATTACAGCATTTAAAGAAACATAAAAAAGAAGCCAGAGGAAATTTAAGTACTCATTTACACTACCTTACAATAAGTATTTGGATGCCTATATCAAGAAAGAGACAAACACCATTTACTCATATTCAATAGTTGGTAGAAACTCCATGTAAGGCAACCATCTGGGACATGCTTTCAACAAATATTTGGATGATGGATAGTGGTACTCTCTTCCATTTGACTTGTTAAAAACATGAAAGCTCTTCCACCAATTTTGGATGATTGCTGTATACCTTAATTTGGCTATCCAACTCATCCCAAAAGTGTTCTATAGCATTCGGACCTGAACTCTGGGGCAGGCCATTCTAATTTGTTCACCACATTATTAACATATCAATCCAAGTTGAATGTTGCAACATAGGTGGCATTGTCATCCTGGAAATAACACTGATTTAAATGATAAAACTGCCACAGCATTGGTAGCCTCTTGTTGACTAGAATAATGAAATAAGAGTCAGTACTGAGATCACCCTGAATTGAGATCATAGATCCCAGTTCATACATCAGGAAATATCCTCAGACCATAATTTCACGTTTACCAGACTTTACTGTAAGCCCAATGAATTCAGGAAAATAGAGTTTTCCAGGCATATGCCAAATATAGACTATCAGTCGCCTGATAGAGCTTGAACCTGGATTTATCACTTTGGAAAACCTGTTGCCCCCCCCCACACACACTTGCAACCCAATTTTGAGATGCCTCACATTATGCTTGGATTTTGGGATAAATCCTATAGGTGTCAAATGCACCAAATCTATAGATAACTAAGCCAGAATTATGTCATTTGACAATTCTATGACATTTCAATATGTGTGATTGGATTGGAATTTTAGTAAGCCTTGGAGTTTATGTTTAGTTATATTTTTTAACACTTATGTTTAGATGCTAATAAGTTCATTATATTCTTACAAAAGCTAATTAGATTATTTGGATATTATAGTTTTGTAAACTTGTTAAATTTTCAATTTATATTTTAGAAAGTTATAAATTCAATTTTGAAAATAACATAATAAGTTATTTTTGAAACTTTTTTTGTGATTTGGAGCTTTAAGATTAAGTAAGTATTTTTATTTGTTATTCTCTATAATTTGCTATTTTATACATTAAATAATTTCTTAAATATAATAAGAAATATTTAATATATATGCATGTGTGTTTATTTTTTTAATTGTACTGCTTGACTAATTAAAACTAGAATAATTTGTAGTAATACCCTGTTAATTAAAAAGCAAGTTTTCAATAGAAGCTTGAGTTTTCATAAAAATGGATGTTATTTATATCATGGGAAAAGTTGATATTATTAAAAAATGGATGTTACTTTTACTTCATTGCTAGTTCCTCCCTCTAGTAGGTTTTTTGTATCAGACATTTTAAATTGAGTGCCACTGTCAGGCTAATTAGAAAGTTTTCAAAAAAATTGATGTTATTTACATTATTGATTTAGATTTATAGTAGAGTTGTTAATACTTGCTAGTTATTGATATATACTGAATATTTTTAACATGTTTGTATTCTTTGGATTAGTTAAAAAAATTCTTATGCTTATTTATTAGTTGAACATAAACAGAATTGATTTTTATAATTATTTTATGTTTTGTAACATATAATTTTTGTAAAATATATAAAATTAAGTTTCTAGTCTTTAGTATATTTGTAGTAAGCAAATACAGAAATACTCGAAATTTAAATTTTTGAAATTAACAATAGTGCAGGATTGCGAAAATTAAAGTTCAAGATCTATTGCAATCAGTGTTTTGAAAACCAAATATTGCGTGATGTGACTAGTAAGGCAAGATAGCTGGCAGGACTTGCTGAGAAACTGGGAAATCATGTTGAACCTGTACTAACTCACAGGATTTTACCAGTTTTTGTTATCAAAGGCTTATGAGTGGCAGTACGTCCATCGAAATCAAGCAAATGTGCTTCCTACCAGATGGTATTATTCAAACAATACAGGGTGCTCTTATTGGAATTCCTGAAGCATGTAGACCATTGATTTGGTGTGAGTTTTCTGAACTGTGAGTAAGGTTATAAAGCACTGCCAATTCTTTTGGGCAGTGCTTTTTAACCTTACTCACAGTTTTGTGGGGTTGAAGCCTATTCCAAGAATCACCACTCATCTTTTGACTTTCAGCACTCAATAAATTTTCTTTTTATCAAAATAAGCAAATATATCCTTAATTCACATAAAATTATAAAATAATGAAAAAATTAATAGAGCAATTCTGAGTTTACAGTATAATTTATTCATTTTGTTGATAGTGAAATATAGAAATGAAAAATCTGGAAATATAATAGGAGTAGGGGCATTTTTACAATTGACACACACCTGCATCACTGTATTTTAAACTTGGGGTGGGAAATCCATCATACCTAGAATAATTTTGTGGCCCTCAAGATTCATTACAACCTTACAAAATACAATTATTTCATACAATATTTTTTTTAGTGTAATGTTTTGTATCAAATCTCACAACTGCTTGTTTTATATAACATTGCTTCTATTTTTATACATACATAGACGTGGATGGTATTACAGTGTACAAACTTCATACTAAATCCTGTAATTTTATCACACTGCTTATACCTATAGCTAGTAATACTTAGGTAAGCACAGTAGAGCAGTGTGCCAGCAACTCAGCCTCTCTTCTCACTGTTGATTGTGGACATAACTCTCTAAGCATCTCAATTGAAAATTTATTACCTAGTTTCATTTTGTGTGTTGTGACAGCAGAATAATTATTTTATATATATTTAACAAAACATGCCAGGTACTATAAATTCTATCAAAATTAAAATAACGTTGATGCAAAAATTAAAAAAAGTATTTCTTTCTCACTTATGATTCTTAACAATTTGTATTGTAAAAGAGTAAAAAAAATGTGATGGCCAGTACTTATGTAAATAAATTTTTGGACAAATTTTTTTAATTTTATGCTATTATAATTAAAATAATAATCACAAAATTAGTTCAATTTTTTTTTCCTTTTCATTTGTAGTAGGAGTGTAAAGAAAATAATAGTAATTGACAATGGAAGACACAGGCAAATTTTGGAAAGAAAAGTACTTATTTATCATTCAAGGCATAAAATTAATGCACTTAATTTGCCAAGAGATCAGTGTATTTAACATTAGAAGACAATTATGAAACAAAACCTAATAATTATTAGAAATTTGATAAAATAAGAAAGTCAAACAATCAAAGCTTACAAAATTTAAATTACAAGTAGACTCAAAAAATGTTTGGTTTTTCTCTCAGCCTTACAGCAACCTTCCACTTTTAAGACAAGCTATTTTGATTCTTTTTTGGATGGTAAATTTGTGAAAGGATCTTAGAAGCTGTTGTAAAGGATACTAGTCTAAATAAAAATACATTATTTTTGAATTAAGTATATCTCAATAAACAATGTTTCATGGAATAAATGACATTTCTGATGAAATTATTGTAAAATCAAAAGATCAAATTTGAGATTTCAAGCATTTCTTATTATTTGATAAAAGTAGATGCAGCACAACTTGCAGTATTTGTTTGTGGAGTAAATGAGACAGTTCAGATAACTGAAGAAATGCTAAATTTGATAAGTTTGAAAGATATGAAATCAAGGAAAGATATTTTTCATGTTGAAAACTGTTTATAGAAAAACAACTTGTGTTCAGAAATTCTTTCTGAAATATCAATTGATAAAGCCACTGTTATGACCATTAAAGAAAAAGGAGCTACACAATAACAGATCAACAAAATAAAATCCAACAAAACTAATATAACTGCTATTAATAATAATCCACTGTTTGATTCATCAAAAAATCTTTGTGTTCAAGCAACATTAATGAATCTGTTATGCAAATAGTTATAAAAATAATGTATGACATTCAATTGATTGTACTTTTACATTGATAACTTAAAAACTCTTCTTAAAAGAATTCAATACTGAATATGGTGATGTTGTATACTTCAGTTGCAACAGATAGTTGAGTCATGGAAGATATGTTTAGAGATTATCGAGTTACATTAAGAAAATTACTTGTTTATGAATAATAGACAAATATCAATACTACAGTTAAGAAATGATGAATAGTTATAGAATTTATGCATTTTAATACAAATCATTGAAAAACTCCATCAATTAAATAAATTACAAGGAAAAGAGCTAAATATTAAAAAGGGCATGGATGCCAAATTCGCCAAACCTGTAGATCACTGCATTGAAATAGATTCTAGCGATTTTATGATACAACTTGATGTTATGAATACATGAAACTTGTTAGGAATTTTAGTAACCCTTGCAGCTTTTATAGTTTTTTCATTTATAATTGAAATTTTATATTTTAATTACTTTATATTTTATTTTAAAAATGTATAAAACTGAAATTAACAGTTTGAAGTTACATTTTATTTTGCAAGTGTATCAAATTGAAAATTTTGAATTTTACTAATTGTGTATAGTTAGTCAAAGGTATGGATAATGATAAATTCAATTAGTATTAAATTTTTCTGAAAGTGATGATTAGGTGAATACTTTTACTTTATGTATTATTTGATTAAAATTACTGTAATAATTTATATAATTTACTAAGTATTGTGTAGAAATATTTAACATATACATATAAAAGTTAACAGTGAATTTTAATGCCTATTAATTAGCCAATTTATGGCTTTATTGCCCAATTAACTCCTATGCTAGACTGCATTTATACTGATTTTTTAAGGTGGGCAACACTAGCTGGCACAAATAAAATTCAAGTGTTATAAAAATGTATTCCATTTATGTTACTCTTTTAGATTTATAGTGTGGTTGGTTGGTTAGGTTTTATGGCGCTAAGTCCAAAAATGGAAATGCTGTGCCAAGATTTATAGTGCAGTTGTTTATACTTGCTAGGAATTGTTATACAAGGTGTATTTGTAAAATGTTTGTATTCTTTGGATTAACCAATAGAAAAAACTGGTAAAAGACTAGGTAACAGTGCAAGTTCAGCATAATTTCAATTTTCGTGGCAAGCGCTGCACATTTATCTCAAAAACTTAAATTATGTCACTATGCAAAATATCTGGTTACCAAATACCAATTGCGCTCAAAATTCATCTTTACAATCATACACTATTTTAAATTTCAAACTTCAAAACTTTGAATACCTCATTATAATTACTTACTACAGAATTATTAAAATGCTAATAACTGGAGACTAATTTCACAAAGATTACATAATAAAAAAAACAAATATAAAGAAAATATCATGCAGTTTATGACAGGTGACAATCAGGCAATAAAGCTTAAAAATTTTCAGTGCAGTGCAATCTAGGGCTGCATTGAACCAAGCAATAATGCTAAATCAATAACATAAATAAAAAAAAATTTCTATGACAACTCAAATTTTAACTAACTGGGCAGTGGTGCCCACCTTAAAAAAACATCAGCAAAATTGGAATCTACCCCAGGGAGCATCGGGGAATAAACCTAAATTCGCTAAAGAGTAGAGAACTGTACAGAGGATAAAATGTGCCAAGCGTGTGATAAAGTGTGCCAAACTGGTTTAACAGTTCAGAGTGTGTTTTCATGACGAGATTTTCGTTTTATAACTTAAGGTGATCGAATGACATGCGCGAAATTCATTTTGTGTGCAACCCTTGCATTTAACCAGTAATTTTATTTGTTTAGAATTAAAGAATATGCTACGTTAATGTTTCTCCCATTGAACTTAAAAGTTAAACTTGTAAAGTTAAATTATCATGAATTTTCAGAAGATTTATTGCTTATAATTTTTAAAATATTTTCGAAATTCAGAAAACTATTTTGCTAGAATTTCTTTAAAGTTATATTATATTGAATTTTCATTTGGTCGGCCAATTTAAGATCTGTACAGGGTGTTAATAATGTGCCCGGTCAGTTTGATTTATACATTGCGGAGTATATATGGTAGAGAAAGCATGAAGAAAATGCAGTAGAAAATTTCTTCGAAGCTCTCAAACATTCTTTTCTCGGCAGGGTGAGTTATTTTATTTTTCACTAAAATTTCATTTAGAGAGATTATTAGAAACTAGTTTTTATAAAAATGCATGTTTACATAAGTAAATACATCTTTAAGTAAGCTTTATTGAGTGTTTAATGTTAGTGTCAAATTTTGCTATACTGAAATTTTTTGAAGGTGGGTGTCACATGCCCAGTTTATTAAAATTCCAGTTTGCATAACAAATGCAATTTGTTAACGTTAGAAGTTTAGCTTTATTGCCTGGTTGTCACTGTACTAGGTAGCACTACATTGATCTTTTTTTAGGTGAGTGCAATTGCACAGTATATTAAAATTCCGAGTTTTAAAATTTTTGTTTCAAGTTATTAGAATTTTAAAACTTCCATAGTACTTAATTATAATGAAATATTCGAAATTTTGATATTTGGAATTTGAAAAAATGAACGATTTCTAAGTTGTAGTTCGAACACAATCGGTATTGGTTGCTGGATATTGCAGGTAGTGACGTAATTTAGGTTGGCGACATAGCTATAGAGCACTTGGTGCAAAAATTTAAAATCGCACCAAACCTGTACAGCTCTGTAAACTTTTACCCTTAAATTAAACACATAAATAAGATACATTTTTATGAAAAAACTGAAAGTTTTTAATAACATTATTAAGCATACATTTTTACAGAAATTCAGGTTTAAGAAAATTCAGGGTAAACTGAAACACAAAAAGAGGGTAAAATATTTTACACAAAATGCACTAAATTATGTAAGAAAACATTCAATTTATATTATTATTTAAAATTTTCTAACGCTAGCTACACACACAAATACTATAGCTCAAATTTTACAATGAAACAATTTAAAAGAAATTTAACTTTATAAATTTAAACAAACTTTCAAAATAAATTTCACTTAAATTTAAAAAAAAAGAAACTCACTTAAAATTAATATTCAAATTTCAAAATATAAACAAATACAAAATTGATAGTTTCAAACTAAATGTACCACTTCACAAGCTTAAATGGTAATCAAATAAAAACAAATTACATGCTTCAAGGGTTACTAGCACATAAAACGAATTTCACATATGTGCATAATCATGTTATGTCATAAAACAAAAGTTTCACCAAACACATTCCGATGTGATAAGCCAGTTTGGTAAATTTTATCACCCACACTGGCACCTAGTCCTTAAGCCTTATGATGAAATATTAGAGATTTCAATATATAAATTTAAAATAACACAAAATTACAGCATTCAAAGTTTGAGTTTCAGTGCAATCAGCATTTTGAAACCCTGATATTATGTGAAGTGGCATAATTTAGATAGGCAAGATAACAGTGAAGCACTTGGTGTGAGAATTGGAAATCATGATAACCTGTCTTAGATCATAGGATTTTACGAAAAAGGATAATTTTATAATCAATACATTAACCACATCAAAGTATTTCAGAAGAAATTATTAATCTGATTATCAACTGTAAAGGAATAACATTAAACTCCATCCTTTTATGCTCAGTCAGCCCCAAAATATTTCCCAATTTGACTGACTTGCAATACATACATGAATTAAAATACTTATGAAGTATTATAAACAAAAATAGATTTTTATAACATTTGTGTTACAAATGAAAATTTTTTCAACTGGAGAAATCTGGCACAAAATGTTATGAACCCTTAAAATCAAATTACATGTGATGTTTTTTTTTTAAATGAAATATACCAAATATAAATCATGCAAACTTAACAAAAACTTGCAACATCTCAATCAGGATATACTGGTACTTGCTTTGTAAATCCTAGCTCTCTTGTCACTCCAAGACAATTTAGAAATGCATTGTTTCATCTATGCATTTTCATTAAAGTTTTAGTGAGACTTCAAGTGATTTTTTAAATAAATGCTAATATTTCTTAAATTTTGTTTTTTGTAGTTAATCTGATTTTAAAAGTAGCACTGATGTACCTGGTCTAATTGCTTGGCAAAATTTTTTTAATCACCTAAAAATTCAAAAATACACCATAAGGATCGTACAGCATCTATACCACAAAATGGTGTAATTTCCAGATAAGAGGTCACATCAACATAAATGTCAGTTATAAATATTAACAACTGCATACAAATAATGCATTAAGTTAAAATGCAATTGGTATAACCCTGAGCATCAAAGTTTCAAATTTTTTATGTATATCTAAAGAGTTATATTAGTTTAAAAAAAAAACAGTATAAAATATACACATAACTGAAAATAAATCATTGGAGAAATGTTGAAAATATGCTTAAATTATAAAAATGCACTTATATTTAGCCATTAACAGAATGCATCTATAATATTCCTGCTATGTTGCAAAGAATATTGTAACAATTATTAAAATGATTACAAACTTCACATCAAGTAAATGTTCAAAATTTTACTATTTGCTATCAAATTAAAAAGGTTTAGCATACATCCTGATCTGAATTAGAATCTAAATAGTCCAAAGTCTGTATAGTTATCACATATATCTTCTTGGTGAGCAATGTTTTATCTCTGGGGACATAATTTCAAATTAGTGTATATAAATTTTAATATCCTTGATGATACTCCCATCTTCACACTGTCTACTTATTTTGTAAACAATACAAAAACAATTCAAAATACATGTAAACAGAAACACCACACAACTAAAAATTTAACTTTTAAATTGCATTATGATTTTTCAACTCAAAAATCTCCCTTTGGCTTGTTTAAAATTTTTGCTTAGTTTAATATGATTAGGAAACCTTTGAACTGTGTATCATTATACATGTTAAAAATACCGTTCACAAATAAAAGGTGCAATATTTTCATCAAGACGAGTAAATTACGTGAAATCGACTTGAATGATATATATAAGCTTAATTGTACTTTAAATATTTTATAGAAAAGATTTATTTGCTATTAGGTAAATGTGATAAAAAAAATTCATACAAACATGCTATTTATTTAGTATAGAAAAGATTTATTTGCTATTAGGTAAATGTGGTAAAAAAAATTCATACAAACATGCTATTTATTTAGTTTAGAAATCTTTTACAAAAATACAGTTTAAGAGAAACAAAATCTTTTCAATTTGAAATTCTGTAATCTGTTATCATTTTCTTCTTAAATGGAAAAAGAATTCCATAAAGTACATTACAGATCAAATTCACACTTCAAACACAATTTATCATCATTTATTATTGTATATGGTTAAATACAAAGTAAATTTTAGATTTAATTTAGCGAGTAGTAAATTTTAAAACTTTGTTCAGGGAAATAGGCATGCACCAATAACATTTAAACTTTAGTAGTTATTTAATAACAAAGACAATGCAGCATACCAAACTGAAAATGCAAATTTTAAATAAGTTTTTTTAAATGGAATATATATATAAATCGTTAATCGTACAATATTTAAAATTTTAGAGACCAGCAAAATTTTATTCTTAAAAATGCAATAAATCGTTGATCATACAATATCGAAAGTTACAGAGACCAGCATAATTGCATTCAACATAAAAAATATTTCAAAAATTCATTTACCTCCAAAATTGTAAGACTTCTTAAGTATCAACAATGTACATAATTAATCTCGTTAGGAATCCGAAAATTCGGATGCACAAATCAAACATTTAACTACTTAATCATTTACAGGTGTCAGAATGTTTAATTTTCAAATTTCTCGAAAAAAATTTAAGCACATACTAACAGAAATCATAACAACGAATAACACTGAAATATCACTATCTTCAGAGAAGTAAACAATTTTGACAAGTACTATCAAAAGTATTTATAGAGCACTATGACCTAACCTTCCTTTTTCACCCACCGAAACTAAGACTCTTCTTCAGAGTTTCTTCAGTGTTCTGACACTGGATAAAAAACAACCAATGTTCGAAATGTTCGAAAAATTAATCGATATAAAATGATGTTAATAAATTAAGTGATCGTCTGCTCTTATGACTGCATTTCATTGGATGGTTTGAATTTCGACAAATGCTACTTTTATATAAGGACAATACATCACAAGAATGTAGAAAGCATAAATGTATCGTATATTGTCAATGAAAATATTCAAGATGAAAGTTAAAAATGGAACATAAAGTAAAATAAGAAATATTCGATGGTAATAAAAAAATGAATAAATGCCGAGTTTCAAAATGTTGCTCAAAATATATTCATGGTTTGCTTGAAACTTTGAGATGATAACTTGAACTAACATTTCAAAGTTTAAACTTTGATAAGTTATGAAATGAAGAAAATCATTATTTGATTGAAAATCTAAAAATATCTCAATAGATTATTTGGATTCCTCTATCAGAATAAAAAGCGCGCAACTATTTTGCATAAAAATAAAAAGATTATCAATGGCTAATTTAGAACTCTTTGTTTAACATGTATCTAATTTATAAACCATAAATAATGACATCGATACAGTTGTTGGGTATCCATCAAATGTGTGTCATGGACATGTTCATCAGAGTCTAGATAAAATAATCCTGTTATTTTACTTTATATGTTGAATTCTTTTTCATTAAAAAATGGCTAGCACAAGACAAGAAAAATAAATATTTTTATGTTTCGTAAATATTGAAGAATCACCGATTTAAATACGATATGGTATACAAGATAGAGTAAGTAGAAACTTATTTTCTCCTGTCTGTCATCTGGAAATCTGTGTTGATTGCATTTTAGTTCAGCAGTTTCCACACCAATAATTTTTATATGATAAAATGAGATTAATTGATGCATATTTTTCTGCTCACTAGATCACGCTTGTTATAAATTTTGAGAGCTATTTTTAATTCTTAATTAAGTATCTTTACATTGAGACAGATATTTGTGCTCTTCTTCTTGCTGTACCATATTTATATTGAAATGCATGTCTATAGAGGACACGAAACAGCTATTTTGCACAAATATTTTGGTAGCCTGCTGCTGATATAACTTCTTATAAATTTGATACATTGCAATGTATTGTCAGAAAAATTCTGTTCCCAAACAAGTTGCGGATGAAATTCTAATTTGATGTAAGGCTAAAGTTAAACAACAAGTGTCAGTTGTGTTAATTACAAATAAGAAAAGTCATCCAAATTCTGGTCTAACATTTTCAGTTTCTTGTGAAAGAATCTATAATTGGAAATAACAATCCCTGATATAACAGATTCAACAAAACTTACTGTGTTTGCAAGGGATGGTATGTGAAATGCCGGGAACTGAATTACAAAAAGATTACTTAACAATAAATGAAACATTTCATGAAGTTTTTAAAGAATAAAACAAAAATGCAGAATATATTTTTAATATAACAAAAAATATGTTTTCAAAATCTTAAAGCAATTAATCAATTAAAGCTGTTAACGTTAACAGTTAATTACTGTCATGTATGAAAGTAATTAAACTATATTTTTAGGATTTTTAGGATTAAACTATAATTTTAAATTATCAGAACATGAATGAAACATAGACTTTCATTAAAACTTTTCCATTTCCTAGCGATTTTTTAAGAAATTATTCTTATTATATTTACTTATTTTTTTAAGAAATCTGTATGAAATGACATACTTAATGTAAATTTACATTTCCTTCATACACTGAGAATTAAAAATTGATAAAAAAAAGTTAGTTTAATTATTGTCATATATGACAGTAATTAAACTATAAACGTTAACAGCTGTAGTTGATCAATCGCTTTGAAACTTCTGAAAAACATTTTTTTTTAATTTTTATCTGTTTTACTATCTATTGGTATTTCTATTAGCAAATTTATCTTCAAACTTTCATGTCACAGCAACAAAATAATGTTCTGAAATTGGATAACTTGAATAAATCTAACAATATAAAATTCTTAGACTGGAGTAAGATCGACTTTTATTTTTATTAATATTTTTTTTCATCTCTGAAAGGAATGAGCTCGTAATTGCTTCATTGCAATTCAATTCCCTTCAAGAAATAATTTTGCACGTGTTAAGATGTATTTAACTACGGTTAAGATATTTGATACAAATTTCATCTCCAAGAATAGAAGAAAGTATGTATTAACTTTAAGCAAAAATATTGTTTTCATTAGACTTAAGCACGTTAAACTAATCGTAAACTATTGTTCATCTACAGTAGTATTGTGTAAATTTAGAATTGGATGTAAATATGGTCTTTATTCTTATTACTTAGCATTCATTCGAATTTAAGAATCACATCCTTTTAATGATTTCTATTGGTAAGTTTCATAATGCATAATAAATAATATCATACATTAAAATTGGCAAAGATAAAAATAGTTTAGCAAAACGCAGTTTCATTTTTAAATACTACGCTGCTGTCCATAAAATTGCAACACCATGAAAGAAAATTTAAAAAATGATATTTAGTGTATGTAAAAAGAGCAGTATGAAGACAAAATGATTAAATTTCCAAATAGTTTGAGGGATTACAGAGGTGCCAAATTAGTAGAGATAGTTGCCACCCCTGTCAGCTGAAACGGCCTTTACCCGGTTAGGCATGAAGACGAACTGAACCTGGATGATTGATACGGGCAATTCATTCAATGAGGTTTCGAGTCTGTGGTATACTTTATTAACAATAGTAGCTGGAGAAAGATAGCCGGTCAGTGTTGCAGCAATTCATGACTACATGTTTTTAGTTAGTGAGAAGAGTGGATATAGTGCTGACCAGGACAACAATCGAATATCCTCTGCATCGAGGAAGATCAATGAACTGTGTGCCACATTTATTCATACATTATTTTGTCGAAAGATGGCATTTCGAAGGCTTCGATGATAGAACCTAACCAATGTCCTTAAAATGTCAAAACTGTGCTGACACAGCCTCCTATTATTACATCTGATGTAGGGACCATATGGCGATGTCGAATGCAACCAGACAATTAGCATTTTGCTTTAAGCCTCCAAACATGTATATGGCTATCAAAATCCTATAAGCAGAATCATAATTCGTCTGAAAAGATGGTATTGTGCCACTCCTATAAGTAGCTTTATTGTTGAGTACACTATGCTAAATTGTCAAGGTAAACCTTGAAATGAAGTAAAATTCATCCTCCTGACAACTCAGGATACTATACGAACGGATAATTGGCGTGCTTCTAATAATCCAGTTTGCTGACTAATGGTGCGTAATGGGATTGTACTATTTTAAGATCTCACAATATGTCTGTTCTCGAGTGACTTTGAAACCCTCGAAGACTCACAACCTTGGCGACAATGTTGAGATTTCCAGCAGTTACGCCAATGATAGGAAACAAATGTAGCAAACGTGCTTATTAATGCCTAAAGCCCATTGCAGCGATTCTAGCAATTTCGAGTCCCTAAAACATTAAGACTAAATTAGTTATAAAATAAAGCATTAAATTTACATTCTTTTAAATAAATTGTTTGATTAAGTAAATTTTAACGATATGTAAGACAAAAATATTCATTCGAGGATTTGAGTGGTTGGAAATTTAATTGAATGTTCAATATATGCTTTGTTTTTGTATGATTGGTTGAAATTAATGAGAATTTGTTATGAAACGCGTGAGCGAAAAATAAAGCTTTAAATATGATGTTAATATGATGAAGCATTAAATATGACATTGTAGCTATTGATTTGATGTTACATTAATATTTAGCTAAATATTATAATAGATCTATAAATGTAAAGATTTTAAAACTTAAGTTTTTATTTATGAAACGTGTAATATGTCAAATTTTAAGATAATCAAATTCCTGGAATCTAAATTTGACAGAATTTTATATATTTATACTTATTAAATAAGCAAGCTTTATAGAAGTTACTCAGTTTAGATTGAAAAATTTTGATAATGTAAATTTCAATCACCATTATTGCATTCAGACGCTCCACTGACAAGATAAAATTTTCATTTATTATTTATACTTATAAAATTGTGAAATATAATATAAAGTATGTTATCTATTATACTGTGATTAAAAGAACATGAATTAAAATATACCTTTAGCAGAAATATAAGCTTTACATAGATTGTTAAGAAAAAAGTTTTAAAGAAACACTTTAATTGTAGTTTGACTAAGTTATGCCATTATTCTTTTTTAGATTTATAACCCATGTATCTTATAATTAAAGAAGAAAACAGTAAATAATATATAACTATAATTTTTAAAAATGACACTCATTAACAAATTTTAAAATGATGATTGTAGATTTTGATTTGAATATAACATTTGGATAAATTTCATTTTTTAAGTACATAGTTATAATAACTACATACTTCAAAAATGAAATTTACACTTTTAATTCTAACACATTTAATTTTTTTTTAACTCTTACACTTTTAAAAGTACCTCATTAAAAATTGGTAATCCTCAAAATAATTCAAATTTAAATTAAGCTTAATTCATGTCATAATTTTATAAAACGGTAATGAAAACCATGACATTTCAAGAATTTGTATGAATCACTTTGAATCTAAACATAAGGAAAATATGAAAAATGTCTGTTAATAAAATCAAGTTCAATACATTTGTACATAAATAATTTATCAAAATATTATCTTTGAAAAAAGCATGGTTTTATCACGAAAATCTGAAAAAACTTGACTTGATAAGCATAATTACAATGGATATCTAAATAAAATCTAGGTAATTTAAACTAAATATTAGTATTCTCAGTCAGTAAAAAATTACTAATAAGTCATTATTCAGTCATTTTAATGATAAAGAAATGATGTTTTTATCAGTCTGTAATATCGTATGAACATACTGACCCAAAGATAAAATTTCTTTTCAAAAAATAAACCCATGTGAGTAGAACCAATATTTGTGTAATCATTTCGTCTATATTTTAATGTTATAACTAATCTTCAAGTAAGAGAATTTTTAATTATCTTTCTATAATAGAGGCGATAAGAAAAGTTTTCATCCGGAATAAACACTAGTTTACATGAGCAATACACTTCCCACCTTTTTCATTATTTTTAACATTGTTTTAATAATAATTATAAGTTATATTACCATATTATTTGTTCTTATATATATAAACGGAGAAGTACTACCTTTTTTTATTCACTTTAGTATAAGATTATGGACCGATAAAAAAAGTTCCAAGAAAATGGATAAGCAATAATTAAAATTGGATTTGATTTAGGATTGATAATTTTAAATTAACTTACTATACAATGTATGTTACAAGTCTACCTGAACATGATAAGGTTAAGACTAATTTTTTAAGCAAATTTTATATATATCACAAATTTTAATCACTATTTAAAATGTTTAAATTATAAGTTTAAATAACAAATACAAACCAAAGAATTTTAATTAATAAAATGCTAAATTTACCTGATTTGTTTAAAGTTAATCAGGTACACAGAAAGTAAGTGAAATTTTATTAAGAATTAAATAAAAAAAATTACTTGAATGAAAATTCTAAAATGATTATGAAAGGCTAAAATAAAAATATATTCAATGGGATGATATATAGGATCAGAAAAAAATTAAGCTCTTCATTGAAAATTATATATATATATATATATATATATATATATATATATATATATATATATATTTCTGGCAAAATTAGTAAGCTTGTTAAAAGAGGGAGACAAAAATTATTACATTTTTGTATTTTGTTGTTAGAATAATCCTTCATGCTATATAAAATCCAATCAAAATGGAGAAATTGGTTAAAGTACTTATTGTGTGTGTGTGTGTGTGTGCTTTTGATTTTTGAAAATAAATTTCTGTATTTATGAGTATATAGATGAAAGAAAATCATTTGTTTAATTTGTATGATATAAGTCGATTTCTCCCAAAATATTTTTAAAAATAACTTAAAAAGAGTAATATGTGTACCGATTCTTGATGTAAATTGTATTTAATTGTTTATTATAAGAGGTTTCTTGAAATCCAAGTTTATTTAAATCTAAGATAAGATATTTATATATATATATATATATATATATATATATATATATATATATATATATATATATATATATATATATATATATATATATATATATATATATATATATATATATAATCAATCATCATCAACATTGGCACGACATCTCGTTGTCAGTTCTTTCTTCAAAAGTCGTTCCCATTCCACCATTTCCCCAATAATGTATCTCCAGTTTTTATCTTTAGTAAAATCCTTATCCAAGCTGTGCCATCATTTTTTTAGGTCTTCCTCTAGATCTTCTATAGAGAAAAGGATTGCACATTAAGCAATTTCAGAGCTACTCTCTCTCTCTCTCTCTCTCTCTCTCTCTCTCTGCACTCATTCTCAGAAGGTAAGTTTATTCTGTTTAATTTTATGTATTTAATAAAGACATCACCTTTATAAATTTTATAGATTGCAAAGTTTTATCTTTTCCTCCAAAAACTATTTTCTAAATCAACATAAAAAACAGTTCTTTGAACCTTCCTCTCAAAGATAGCAGTGTTTCTTCCACTATCGTCGTTAAAGTCCATTTGTCAAAGTCATGGGTTAAACTGATCTTACTGACATCTTGTGCAACAAGAGTTAGATTTTTGTTTTTCTCTTTATATTAGATGGGTTGTTTTCAAAAATATGTCTATCTATCTATATCTATCTATCTTTATATATATACACACTACTGGCCATTAAAATTGCTACACCAAGAAGGAATGCAGATAACAGAATGATATTTATTGGACACATACTTTATAGAGGAAAGAATAAGTTATTAGATTTACAAGAAATTAGGATGTATAGATCTTGAGAAATCAGTACCCAGAGCAGCCACCTCTGGTTGCAATAACAGCATTTATCCGCCTGGGCATGAAGTCAAACAGAGATTGTATGGCATGTACGGGGATATCACTCCATGTAGCTTCAACACTATGCCACAGTTCATCGACAGTAGTGGATGGTGAGTGATGGCGTGCCTTTCGCTCGGCAACCATTGACCACACGTTCTCAATTGGTGACAAATCAGGAGAACGTGCTGGCCAAGGTAACAGTCGAACCTGTTCTGTATCAAGGAAAGTTCAGAACAATACGCGCAACATGCGGTCGTGCATTATCCTGTTGAAACAAAGCATTAGGGAGGCCTCGAAGATAGGGCAGAGCCACGGGCCTTAACACATCGGAAATGTAACGGCTGCTGTTCAAAGTACCAGTAATGTGAACAAGAACTGATCGAGACGTGTATCCAATGGCACCCCATACCATCACTGCAGCAGATGGGCCAGTAGGGCGATGTCCAATGCAAGCTGGCAATGCGCGTTTTCCACGATGCCTCCAAACACGGATGCGGCCTTCATGGTCCTGTACACAGAACCGAGATTCATCTGTAAAAATGACGTGATGCCATTCCCGCGTCCAGGTTCGTCGCTGATCACACCATTGAAGGCGCTCCTGTCTGTGACGCAGCGTCAATGGTAGCCGAAGCCATGGTCGCCGGGCAGACAATCCATGCTGCTGAAAGCAGCATGGATTGTCTGCTCGAACAGTTCGACGACGTTTTCAACGTCGTCGAACTGTTCGAGCAGAAACTTGTTGCCTTGCAAATGACTCCATTTCTCGACTCAGGGTTCGTGACGTGACTGTACGATCCCTTGTGACCATGCGGATAAGATGTCTGTCTTCTCTGCTGTTAGTGAGGGGGGGTCGCGGAGATCCTGCATGACGTTCCGTATGATTGTCCTGAACTCATCGATTCCATATTTTGCTAACAGTCATGGGGTCTCGACCGACGCGAGCAGCAATATTGCGGTACGATAAACCGCAATCCCGGTAGGCTATAATCCTTCCTCGATCAAAGTCAGACACGTGCTGATAGGCATTTCTTCTTCTTACACGAGGCATTACAACAACTTTCTTTGCCGAAAACAACGTTGAAACGGAAATTGAGTATTAGAAAACTGCTGTCAAATCTCTGGTTTTATATTATTTTATATATTGGCGATTGTAGATGTCGCTACTGTCGCCTTCTTTGTATGAATGCGCTGAAAATCTAATCATTTGCATATCACAGCAAGTTCTATCTGTCATGCAAATTTCACGTGTGTGGTGTGCCGCTTTCCTGGTGTAGCAATTTTAATGGCCAGTAGTGTATATATATATATAATAAAGTAACCCGTATAAAGATATCTTAATAATTTATATTAAAGATAAAAAAATTTTTTATTTAAGCATGTATTTTTTATACAACTTCGTAGATGTTAATTCAAATTAATAACAGTACATAAATTATTCTTTAAAATAATATATATAATAAAATACTTACTCAGTGCGCTAACTTTTTTGTGCGAGATTGGATTGAGAATGACTGCACGGAACGAAATGCAACCTCTAAGCTTATGTTAGTTTCTGACGAACGTATATGCTCCCAAGCCACAGGTGCGAAGTTCGGTCCTCGGGCTGGGCAAGGTCGACTCAGCCTTTGTCCCTTCAGTGGATTGGTAAACTGAGTACCAAGCATGTGTGGACTAAACGCTAGGTGTTTCGCATAAGGCTGACCACCTAATCGGGACATGCTTCGCACCTCCAGCCTTCTCGGTCAAGTAACTGGTAAATGGGCATTGTAGGCCTTAGCTCATATGGGCCGTCGTGCAGCAGAGTTTAGTTTTAGTTCAGTATTTTTCTATATATATATATATATATATATATATATATATATATATATATATATAACAGATTTGATGAAAATAAAATATATTAAACGTTTTATTTACATGCAGAAATGTGTTAAATGTAAGTAAAATATTTTTTAACTTTTTTCTAATGAATTTTTAATGATTTGCAATAAATAAATGTATTTTAATCTATTTTATCTTTTTTATTAAATGAAATGTTAAAACATATTTTTAGAAACATAACAACTTTTTCATTAAAATTTTCGAAAATGTGAAAATTCACAGTTTTTTTATGAAAACTTTTCATACGTGAATGAAAATTATACATTTTTAATTAAGTAAAAACAACATTTGTTAAGGTTGAAATATGTGCAGCATTTTAATATCTAAAAACTGAAAACTTAATCATATATATATATATATATATATATATATATATATATATATATATATATATATATATATATATATATATATATATATATATAGAGAGAGAGAGAGAGAGAGAGAGAGAGAGAGAGAGAGAGATTTAAATATTATACAATATATCTAAAATGGAACATTTTCCTCGTTTATTATTAAAATGAATGCATTCAACAGTTATTAATATGTCAATTATTACTTTTTTTTGCATAGCCCGTTAATAATTATAAAAATAATAAAAAATGTTCAAAGTTTATGTATATTAGTAGCTAATAGAATCAAATCACAATCTGAACGAAAGAAAGTCTCATTGTTTCGTAACAACTAGATATTATTTTACGCGTGATAAGTTAAGAGCATATACCTATACATATAATATGTTTTTAGTTTATCACTTGTAAAACATATGTTAAGATTTCTTAATTTATTTTCGCACAAAAAATAATAGAAATAAGAAGCATGGAATATATTTTTTGAGAACTGTCCCCAAAGTTATTAACTTCGATATTTTTTTATATAAGCTATTCAAGAAATTTGCTCGAATATTTTAATTTTTTAAAAGTAATTATGAAGACCATTCATTTTTATTAGAAAATATTAGAAAGTATGAAATTCTCAGTGATTATAGGTAATAGTTTAAATCAACAATTTGCCTTCTAGGATCCTTAGGTTGGAGGTAAGTGAAGAAACATATGCAACGCGAAACGTGGTATGATGCTTTTTTCAGATTTTCGATGCTCTCTTATTCGATTTAAATTTATGTGATTATTATATTCAATTCATTTATGATTGTTACACTATTGAATTACATATTACTTCCAAAATTAAAATGGTACCTCGATGTTGCCGGTAATATTAAATTCTAAAGCTAAGTTGAAGTAATAGAATAAGAGTTCTTTGATAATGTAATCTACTTAATACAATTCTAAATTTATGAAAGTTCCCTTATTTTACCCCTACACTGAGGTCCTAAAACACAGGTGTCAGCGAATTTCTAAGACCTTTCTTATACATTTAACAACCCCGTAGCATCTCCTATATAAACCTCCTTCATTAAGAAACTGCACACAAATATCTGCTAACCACGGTAGGGGTCACACCTATGTTACAGATGGTCAATTCAACTTTATTTCCTCTTTTTTTTAAATAAATGATATTTGGAATGTATCTGTGTCTTGCATTCACTACCTTAACACCCTGCTGCAGACTGCTTCTAAATTATGAGTTATTATATTCAATATATATATTAAATAAATGTATAGATACATTACCGGGAAAAGATTTTCAACCGACAAAATAAATTTCACCTATTTATTAATATTCTTATTTAAGATATATGAATATCACACATTGTATATTAAGTTAGAAATAATGGAATGTTTCTGGAATATTTTAAAGTTTAAGGAGAAAATCTCATATCTTGACTATAAAAATTAAAAATGACTATAAAAATAACTAATTTCTTTTTTTACATGTATGTGTTTGAGGGGAAACGTAAAAATCAACTCACAAAACGCAAAGATCAAATCAGTTAGTATATAAAAGTCAAATATATATAACTGTCAAATGTTAATACATATCACTGTAAAATTATTTTAAAATAAGCTAAGATAAAGATTGCATGAGTGTATATATACGGACAATTTACTGCAGAATATAGATAATTGCCTAAATTCTGATAGAAATTATTTTTCTCTTTTTAAAAAAAAGTTAAATATATTTCTATGCTTAAAACACTTACATATTCTTAACTTAAAAATATGTATTTGTATTCCTTGGCTCGTATGATGGAATCATTTTTTTAAAATTATAACGAGAAAGTTCGAAAAAATTTACGATTTATAAATTCGAAATGCTTATTCTGGCCGGTTTATTGATAGAAATAAGTTTGTCATAGAAGAACTTGCAAAAACAAAAGATAAATATCTGTCGATCCATATGAGAAGAATGAATTTTCCAAATTTATAACTCACTAAATACATTTTAATTTTCTTTTTAATTACTATACTAAAATATATAAAGTGTTTTATAAATTTGAATAAATATATTTCTTTAAGTTGTATTTGTTAATTAAATGTGTTTGTTTTCAAAATTTGAAATTATTAGTTTGTTTCATAACAAAGAGCAACGAAAATACTAATAAAAATAATGGGAAAAAACAATTTGGTAAGTACGCTTTCTAAATTTAATAATATTTACATACAAATTATTCTATTTTTTTTAAACATCAAAGCTACTTTTTCACTACATTTCCGTCATATTTTGTTTTATTTCTATATAAGAAACTATATATTTATAGTTATCATGAATGTTTTAAAAATGTATTCGATTGCATTATAATTAACAATCACCTATATATATGCCTGTACCTAAATATGGCTGTATATTTTTCTAAATATAATTACGAATAAAATATTTTCCTATAAATTGCGCTATTCTTTTATTATTATTTATTAATGGTTTTAAAGTAAAAAAAATGTAATTTATTTATAATATAAAAATTCGAATGATATAATTTCATTTACTATTTCAGAAACGAATAATTGGCAGGGTAAACAATTTTAAAATCCCATTCTTAATTTTACAATTTTTCCAATAAATATTAAACATTAAATAGACAGGACTCTCGCCCGCTTTCGAGGTGGTCACCTCAGATCATTAAAATTTTCTGGGGCTCCAAAATTTTCGAGACTTGTACCAACTGTTTCCCTGAACAAGCTATGCCATAACACATCCTTGAGTGCTTGGGGCTATCCAAGCAAGATTTATGCGACGATCCTTTGATAGTGCTAGATTTTTTGGGGGTGTTTAACGTTATGGGCCAAGTCTAGCGCTGCTGGCCAAAGGGGACATGCAGTAACAACACAATTCTTTTATCATTAATTAAAGACGTAATTCTAAAAAATAATAAAAAGGTAATATTTTAGTTTATGAAAGAACATTGTTTTGGGGAAGTTTCAAACCAAATTTTTGGTTTCATTGGTTCAATTAGTGTCAAAATACTAGCGCACTGAATACACAAAAAGAAAGCAAACATACAGATATCAGCAGCTTAACATATCTTTAATAGATGACTCATGCGCTATTCCACCTCGGTTGTATCGATCTAGCAGACCAATGTCGACACCCTGTAGAGCACGTCCGATTATAACAACGACATGTGGTCCAGCATTATCTTGTTTTAGACCCCGAGTTATTGCTCAGGAATGGGAGCCCAGCTGGTTCAATCATGGATACGTCTTAAGCATTTGTTTTCAAAGTATGTGGGATAATGTCAAAAGAGCGCTCCTGTTTTCATATCCAACAACGACATGGGGTCCAGCACATGTAAGCTAGGCTACAACTCTTGAAGCAAATGCTGTGAGCTTACGCTACAGACACTTTGTTTCCAAGCACTCACGTGTTAGCTTTCTAACCAATCATCATTGGCAACAAAAAAAGCAATAAAATGAACAATAAAGTAAACTATTTAAAGTGCTTTAAACAGCTTGAAAAAATAAAAGGAAAAAAATCTAATCTGATCAATGTACCACAAAATAAAGAAAACGAAAATGCAATAAAGAAAACAAACAACACATAGGTTAACACTCGTACCATAAAGAAATAAAAAACTGTATATTTAAATAAAATGGATAATAAATAAATCTATAATCTGTAATCAACAAATTTATGAAGTAGAGATTAGACTAATGAGAATTCAAAATTGAAATAGATACTGTAATATGAATCTATATAAATAAATGTATGTATATATGATAATTTCGTATTGCATATTTATTAAATTTTTCTATTAAATAACCCGTTTTACTAATTGTGTGGGACATATTTTCCCTAAATTAGAATTTCAAAAAATGACTGCAACATTAATATATATATATATATATATATATATATATATATATATATATATATATATATATATATATATATATATATATATATATATATATATATATATATATATATATATATATAATCAATGATTTTTTTTAATCTTCATTATTCAATCGATTCCTCATAAGGAAATTAATGAAAGAAATACTAGTGAGTGAGAAAGTTTAATATTTATAGTAGTAAAGTTATTTTTGAGCGATTATATATTTGCAATTAATTTATTAAGTGAGAAAATATGTTTATTTTAGTTGTTACTGAAATATTTTCTTAAATATCAAACTCAATTAACAGATTTAAATTTAATTTGTGCATTAAAAGCATTTGTTTACATTTCACTAAATAGATGAGGTAACCAATAAAGTTCTTGATCTTTTTATGGTCAAAAAGAATATGCGTTACAAAAAAAGAAGCTTATTGTTAGTCTCTGAAGTTATTTCCTTCATCATCCATCACCTTTTGCCAATGTGCCTTTAGTGAGATATTAATAATACAATACTCTTCAAATTACTATCATTTCCTACTATTATATTATTTTGTTAAAATGAGTCATTATTTAAAAATCGGATATTTCTCAACTTTATGATTTGTTTTACGTATGTGCGTTTCAGTAATTCTATTTTTCTATTTACCTTAATAATGTATTATTATTCTTGATCATTACTTAATATTATGCTCTATGGAGTTCACATTTGCAGTTGTAAATTAAAAAATAATGCAAGTATATACTTCCCAGAAAAGCGGTTTTTAAATACTCATTTGAATAAAGATATTATTTCTTTATTTTCATTTAGGAAGTGTAAAGAAAACAAAAACGAGACTACAATGTAAATAAAAAAAGACAATCCCAAAACAAAAATTTTTTATTTCACAAAGTTTATCTTATTTAATTTTACTAAACAAATCTTATTCAAATATTGTCCTGATAACGAACTATAATCTTTCGAAATTAAAGTTACATTTTTCTGTTTTCCAAAACAGTAAACTGATGTATTCATTAAAAAAATAGTTTCCAATTTGTTTTGAATCTTTTATACTAGTTACTGTTTTTCTTAGTTTTATTTTTATTTTTAATTTGTTAATAAATGTGGTGGTTTAAAACAACTTAATTTGTTTTCTGTTATCATTAACTTTACTCAAAAAAATAGTTCTCTATAAATGTCAAAGAATTAATCAGAAATCAAAGTCAAATCATCTTGAAATATCAATTTATCGTCTGAAATAAGTTCACTGAAAATTACTCCGATATTTCTGCAAAACTGGTTTTCGATATTACAACATGCTTGTTTTTGCTTTTAGTAACCTTGCCTTTGTATAAAGTAGTAGGAAAAACTAATGGTACCAGAAGATATTACAATTTTTAAAAATTCTTTCTTGGATATAAAACACATGAAATAATTTTTAAAAATAGCTCTCATTCAACACTTTAAATATTCCGAGAAATGAAAAATATGATTTTCTAATAGTATATCAAATTTATTTATATTTCATAAATTAAGCAACAAAGAAAAGATATAATGTGAATTAGTGAAAAATATCAAAATAATAAAATAATATACGATGTAATATTCTATCTATAAAATGAATGTAGAAATGTATTCATTAATTACTTACATAGAAAGAAATATATCGTTTCATTTAAAATATATTTGGTTCTTCGGGCAAAATTTCAATGTGAATTCCGAATATTTTGGATAAATATTTTTATTATTATAAATTATAATTATTATCATCTTTATGAGAGAGTTTTTCTTTCATATCTATAGTTTCTCGTAAAATACGTTGGAAAAAATGTGAGTTTATGAAAAATATTTTTACAATATATTTTTTCTGAACGAATGGATAAAACTTCACTTTCATGAGAATTATAAAATAAATACACATAAAATATTTTTTTCGAGAAATACAAAAATTGAATGAGTTTCAAGATTTTTGTAAAAGTTAAAATTCATTTAACTTCTATGAATTTGAAGCATTATTGCACTTTAGTTTTCTAAAATAGAGCATATTTTGAATTTGAACTTAATTGAATATCTGAAACTGTAGTTAACGAGATTACAAAAAGAGATAAATTATTTCAATTACAATATATACAGAAATCAAAACACATTGTACCTATCTCAAATGTAAATTGATAAGAAAATTAAATCAACCTAACGAATGATTTTAATTGTTAAAAGAGTAATCATCATCCAAGAAAACAATATTGGTATCACATATTTTCCAGTATATTGATTACTTTAAGGTTTAAATTATTAACTTAATAGCTGAAGGCTACTGTAAAAGATATGTCTACAGTCTTCTAGGAGGAGTTTTCCTGTAAAGTAAACTATGTTCCCATGTTAAAAGGGGGAATCCTTGAAAATTCCTGAGCAAATGTCCCGCAAATATGCATGCAGAAAGCTGCAAATACAAATTAATCCTTCATTGTTTAAAAGTAAATGGTGTCAAACCTGGATTTCAATTCAGAATAATATAGTCCTAGAACAAAGACGCATAATACAGCCATCAATTTCAGATTGCATTTACTCTACCAACAAAATGGGCCTAGTAAAGGATTCCATGTCAACACTTACAGCCTTACTTTATTTCTAGCACATCCTTACCTTACCTCAAGCAAGTTCTGAACTAAAATAGGTTTTTAAATATATTAATGCATGTCTATTTCTTAATTCTGTTAAACCTACATATGTGAGAGCCCTAAGAAAATGAGAAATCAATATATATATGTGTGTGTGTGTGTGTATTAGGTTGGGGAATAAGTTCGTAGCGTTTTTACCTAAGACTTTTATTTAAACAAAAAACAATAATTATATCAATAAGTTAATCGATTAAATATTCGCCGTTGCTGTTTAAAACCTCTTCCCACCTCTCGACCAATTTGTTGATGCCGTTCCACAAAAATAACCTGATCTGGTGTCAAAGAAGTTGTTGAGCCAGTTTTTAAGGACCTCTTTGTTATCGAAAGTAACACTCTTCATATGGTTTGACAAGGAGCGGAAAAGATGGTTAATTGGTCGGTGAAAGGTCCGGAGAATACGGCGGATGCTGAAGGACCTCCCATTCGAGCTCTTGGAGTGCGGCTTTGACGAGCTGTGCTACATGGGGCCTGATGTTGTCGTGAAGGAGTATGGATTGACCATGTTGAGGTCTTTTCAGTCGAATAGTCTCATTCACGCGGTGTAGCTGGGCAATGTAGAGCTCCTTGTTGACTGTGGCATTCTTTTCGAGCATTTCCCAGTGTACCAAAAGGTCCTTAGAAACTGGCTCAACAACTTCTTTGACACCAAACCAGGCGATCTTTGGCGGAAAAGGTTGTAAACAGCAACGGCGAATATTTAATTGATTAACTTATTAATATAGCTATTGTTTTTTGTTTAAATAAAAATCTTTGGTAAAAACGCTACGAATTTATTCCCCAACCTAATATACATATATATTATTTTTTAGAGCAGATACTGAAATACGGAAGTCTCAATCAATATTTAAAATTATTTTTGAGTAATCGTATGCAGATATAGATATATTACGGACAACATTAAATAGCGTTTTAGAAGGAAAGGGTTTTCTAATACAATGTTCTTTATTTCACAGAATATGTTGCTATATATTATCTTCGTATAGTTTCAAAAATTTATTTTTTATATTGCTCATAAGATAACAATAAGGTATCGATTTTTTAATAATTAGTTAGAATAAGTCACTGGAGTATATTATATAGAGTTACGGTTATAGCTACCTATTTTGAATCTTCGAGCAACCGCTTTGTAATTTCGAGTCATGGTCAAGTAATAAGCAGGAAAAAAAATACTTCTGTTAGCATCTCCTCTCAAGAAGGGAATAAAAAAGTTAAGAGTTACCATGGGGAAACATTAAATCTATCCTCACTTACCAACAGAAACAATGCTGATTTAAAGATATCAACTTTATGAACCTAAAGATTAATATGTGATAATATTTCATAGTTGATCCAACTGTGTGGATTACATCTGTTGTAATGGTTTTATCTTATAAGACTTAAAGTTAATAGACTTGAACTACTATATTTTAAAAAATACCCGCTGCTTGATATTTGGCTTATATAATTGCAGAGACATTAGATTTTCAATAACACATATCCTGATGATTTGTACTTATTTTTATACGATCTAATTTAAAAGAATTAAATATCATCTTGAGTTTTATTAAAAGGATTAAGAAAGATCGTAAAATTGAATAATTTTAGTTGAATCAACATATACATTTAGACAGTTAGAACAATTGTCTAAATGTATATGTTGATTAAAATGAAGGTTAAATTTATTTCAAAACAGTTCACTGTAAAATCCATTAGTTAAAGTGTTTTGAAATTCAATAGAACACATTCAATTATTATTTTGCATAACAAATGAAAAAATTCCTTTTAAAAAGTTTCATCATTTCTCGGAAATCGAAAAATCACGTTTCTCTCGGGAAATTATTTTCGTACGAATGATGACAAAACGTTCATTATTGTCAAAGATTTCCGAAATTTTATTTTGTTTTCATTTTACTTCCATTTTTATCTTGCTTTTCTAAAAAAAAAAAAAGAATAAAATAAATAAATAAATAAAATAAATAAAAAAAAGAATTTAAGTGTTTTTCTAAAATTTTACTGCATTACAAGTAGTGCTGTCAAATTTCAAATTATTCAGATCAATTTCTCGAACTTTACCGCGTTTTAAAATCTCAGCTTTTCAGTTACATACAAACTGTGCAATTTTTACAAAATTTCATGCATTTATTTTGAACAACTTATATAAAATTGGCACTTTAAAAATTGAAAGAGCTTCGAAGTTAAAATTAAATTCATTTAATATTAAATTATTTATATATTAATTGCATTTTTGAGGCTGAAAATGGGATCAATCATATAAAGAATATTATAAATGGCATGATCTCCTCATGATTTAGATGAGTTGGCAGCAGAATGATTAACTCTTTAGCCATTATTGGCTTATCATTTTGTGTCCATTCTCTGGTTTATCATTTTGTGTCCATTCTCTGGTTCATCATTTTGTAAGTTAGGTTCGATTCTCCCTTCAAGTATAGATGCTTGTAGTGTATTGGCTTAGTGTTTAAAATGTAGATCTCGGTTGAAGTAACCGAATTGGTGGCTAAATGGTTAGCGATCTATCCTTCAAATCAACAGCTCGTAGGTTCGATTCCCTCCTCGAGTGTTGCTTGCAGTCGTCAGAGTCCACTTTCAATAACAGGTCTTTATCTGATTAACCATCATATATAAAGAAAATGACCGTTGCGCGGCAAACTAACAAAATCATACGTCAAATGTCAAATTAACATAGTTACAAAGAAAATATAACATACCCCATGTTTTGAAAAAATAAATTTCAATTAAATCATTTTTAAGAAATAATTAATTATTGGAAGAATATATATATATATATATATATATATATATATATATATATATATATATATATATATATATATATATATATATATATATATATATATATATATATATATATATATATATATATATATATATAACTTTGTAAGCGTTGAGACATTTTATGAAAGAATATTATATTTTATTTGTATAAGATTATACTGAAATTTTTAATTTGGCATTTGGTTTACGGTCACAAGAAAAAATATGAACCTAGAGAGCCTATTCCCTGACTCATTCAGAAGATTTAACTGACACTTAAGTTTGCACAAGAAATATCCTATTCATATAAGCACGCTCTTAATTCGTCGTCTTAATAATTTGTTGAAAAGATACGAAGCAAGCGAAGGTAATTGGTCGACATTTCAATGTAAGCGAATATTGGTCAACCAGTGAACAGAATTAATAAGAATTCATTCACGTTTTTTGATATACAGAAATGGTGGTTATGCGATTTCCAAGCTGCATCGATTGGTAGTTTAACTATAATTATTAGCCACAAATTTTTTGTAAACTACTTCCGTATACTATATATATATATATATATATATATATATATATATATGTATATATATATATATATATATATATATATATATATATATATATATATATATATATATATATATATATATATATATATATTAAAGTGTCAAATAAAATAAATATATGTGTGCAATTAAATAAAACATGAAAACCTACATATCATGTAAATAATGCAGAATATTTTTAATGTCATTAAAATTTAAACAATTTTTACATATAAATAAAATTTTCTAGAAATTATTTAGTCTCCTTTTTCATATGCATATTTAGTTCTTTTTAATCATTAGAAAATTTCAGTTCAGAAGTAATCTAATGAAAAAAAAATATTTTCTCTCCACAAGCTGATACTTTGACGCCGGATGGCCTAACATTTCAAGGTTGGTGCCATCCAAGTGTTGCCTTCAGGGAAGGCATACAAAAAGTGGGACATGCCTACTTAACGCCAGAACGGAAACGCGGAAAATTCCTAAGGACGATTTGATACTTATAATCATCCGAGGAATCCTTCATTATAATCTTTTTCTTACACATTATTTCAAAACATTTTTTTTATTATAAATGCATTACCATGAAGTCAGATGTTTCATAAATATGATTTTAAATGTATTATTAATAAAAGTACCAATAATTACTAAAATTTAAAAAAATAATAAAAATTTTATAAAAAAATATTTACTACGAAATAGTAGTAATCGGTTATAAATAATTAATAATGTTACAAAACATTTTTAAAAAAATTAAAAACATTTTAAAATAAATTTTGATCAGTTACAAACATTATCGCAGAAGTTCAGAAATATTTACAAAAACACTTCAATGCGTTGAATAAAATGTAACACTAAAATATCCTTTTAATATTTTAATCTGAAATTACATCGAATTTAGTCTTAAAAATAATTAAGTAGTGATAATTATACAAAATAATATCTCCTAATTTATACAAAATAATATATCATAATTTATTCATTATTAGAAATGGTATTAATAAAGTATTATTCGGAAAAAGGAAATTTGTTTTTAAATAATTTATTTACACAATAAATAATCAATTACTTTTGCTTAACTACATATTTTGTGAAAAGTGATTATGAGTGTGTTATATTATAATTAAATTTTCACTGCAGCTTGGTAACACTAAAATCCTATTACGTTGCTTGTAATTCGTCCAAACGAAGAAAACAGTCATCTGTACATCTAAGTTCAACAGAAAACACTTGTTGAAAAAATTTCCTTGTTACCATAGTAAATTCCAAAGAAAATAATTTTCCAGGAAACATATTAGGACAAACAACATTAAAAATTTGGCAGCTTTTTTTCGAAATTTTTATAAATTTAGCGGATTTTACGAGAAATTTAATCGTTACCGAAGAAATTAAGTTTTGATGTAAATTTCAATTCTGTATAAATATATAATTTACCTACAAAAAGTTAAAACCAATTTAACTTTTCTATTGCAAGGTCAAAATAAAAGCAAATAAGAAAAAAATTAAAAGCCAAAGCTTCTAGAAAACTACTCAAATGACGTCAGACATTACAATAAGGTTTGGAACCTTGTAGACGATTTTATCCCACACCCAGAGGCTATTATTTCTAACAAATGTATGAAGCTAAAAGCCATTAGAAGACCCCATCAAGAGGCCTCAACTTGAACAGTTCAGTCGGAATGCCACTGCTTAAGTTGATAACCACTAGAATGTTTTTTGCTAGATGAAAAAGTGCAACGGTCAAATGTTTCAATTCCTCACAAAACATTTTCTACTAATTTGGAAAATTATTTGATTAATAAATATGATTTAAAATTGTGAGACAGAACTATAAGCGCACAATATCTATCCAACACATTTTAAATAAAATATTTATAAAAGTAGAATATAGCTTCTTTTTTTTTCAAATTTATATATTTGCAAAGCAGTCCATAATATCATATTTAAATGAAAGTTATTATACTAAATAATGATAAATTATGTGTGTGTTCTCCTTTTAATAAATCACAGTTAATTTCATAAATTTATGGGTAAGTTTTAGTAAATATATAAGGACCATTTCCCTTTTCATCTAATCTGGCGTAACATTTTTTTTTTTTTTAAATAATCAGTTTTACTTTTCAAGTGATATTGAATCCGAATTTTACATGAAGAAAATTCCACAGAAATAAGTTAAGAAAAATTTGAATTTGTTTAATTAGAAGTTGAAATATATAACGGAATTTTATATCATAGTATTCTAACTTTATGTTTCATCATTACGTTCAAGGCATGCGTTCAAGGACATAAAATGGATAGTAACAATTTTATTTCAAATTTTGTGGGGATATTTCTTCAAAAAAAGCACTTATATTGTTTTAATTTGTAAAAATATATTAAAAAAGAGAATTAAAATTTTCTTCCATTCCATAAAAATAAATTATGCAATTATATTCGTACCACAGAATTGTTATTTAAAAATAAAGAACGTGAATTAATCGGTGATTAGAATAAATGTTTCGAAGCACCAGAGTTAAAATGAATTGATAAGTATGTATATTAGATAAATATGTACCTATAAATTTATTCTGATGACAAATAATTCTTATTAATCGTCAGATCATTTGCATTTCATTTTGAAATATTTTAATTTAGCTAATTATTGTCAGTAACAAAGAAAAATCAATAATTCGGATAGATATTAAAATTTTCAAAAGAATTTAATAAAATAAGGGTATAATCACCATGAAATTCCAGAAAAATTGATCTATTCAATCATTCAATGATATATTCCATTATTTTAATCAAAAATAAGGAAAGGAAATTAAACAAAAAGAACTATTTATTATTTTAAATAATTGAACAATAATTCAAGTGGTGCTGCCATCTATATTGAAGCATAGAAAATATCCAAAAATATTTAAACACAAAGAGAACGATAAAAAGAATTAAAATAAAATCTGGAAGTTTTTATTTACAAGCAAATAAGAAAAATACCAATTCATGCCTCCAAACTGTGTCAAATATAATGATTTCATTTACAAGCAATTAATTTGCACTGTAATTGAAAACATATGACGGAAATGCATACTTATTGGTTACCAATTAAAACATATTTGTTTTCAAGGTCTTTTTCATGACAGAAACATGCTGCAGATCTATACACACGTGACACGTGGTTCGTAAGAGATCAATGCTACGCTCTTTTTATTTTATATCTTTCTTTCATTCTTTTTACTTCGGTGAGCTTGTTTTGGAATTTAATTAATATATGCTTAAAAAAGTCCTTGAAAAGATGCTTCGATAACTTATTTACTTTTGATTACATCTGCAGTATTTATAGTTTTTCAAAAACTGAAAACTTTTTATATGTTTATAAAAGATTAAAAATTTTTTGTTTAATTTATTAAGAAAAATTTAGTTGATTTTGTAAAAATCTAACTAGAATATTTATTTATTATCTAATATGCTCGATTGAAATACTTTTTTGCGACATTGAATTATGCTCGAATTACTTTTTTCAGAATGTTAAATTTATTTAACTTTTTTAGACCATTAAAAAAAAGAAAACTGATCAAAAATTACCAAAACATAAAAAACTCTAACTTTGCATGCACTTAACATAATTTAATTATTTTATCACAACAATAAAAAGTTTATACTACGGAAACATCAATAATATATTCGAATCTTAATTATATTGAAATGCCACGAGACATTAAAACTATTTTAACAATAGGGATTAGGGTTTTCCGCGTCAGTCGAGACTGTTTCTTTGTTTCGCCTGTCATTATACGAAGCCCTCTGACGGCAGTATGTACAGTTTCCAATAGATTTTTGTTTGATTTTAAAGCGAATGCACCATGGTATCAATCTTGATATATTAGTATTCAATTAACACTTGTTTATGATACTTTATATGAAAGCTTCATGAAGACATAGATACCTACGTTATAGCAATGAAGTAAGTCATTAATGAATAAACTATATTATATGCACTGCTGGCCACCGTAAATGCCACATTCGGAAGGAAACACGCAAATAACATGAAATTTACAACATGCATTAGAGGAGGTCAGATATATATATATATATATATGTGTGTGTGTGTGTGTGTGTGTGTGTGTGTGTGTGTGTGTGTGTGTGTGTGTGTGTGTGTATGCAAATGATTAGAATATCAGAGCAGACGCACATCAAGCGCGCCTGAGGCGTCACTTCAAACCGCTATTTAAGGCATGAAGATTTCGACGATTTTAAGTTCGGCAATTGTGTTTTTTTCTGAAAAAATGATCAATTATGCCTCGTAGAAAACAGCGATCACTTTTTTAATCAAGAACCCCAGTTCGCCAGAAGAAGGTTAGTGGCCTACCGAGATTGTGGATTATCTTTCAGGAAAATCGGTAGTCGTGTTAAATGAAACCGAACAACTGTAACGCCGATATGTGATCGTTGGATGCAGGAGAGTACGACGGATCGACGAGATCGATCGCATCCACCTCAGTGCACTACTTCACGTAATGACAGGCAAATTGTGCGCATGGAAAGGACGCCCAGCCACATCACGAACCATAACACAGCACATTCAGTCTGTAACGCATCATCCAGTGTGTGCGCGTACCATTCGACGCCGTTTACAGCAGAGTGCTCTGCCCGCAAGCCGACCATTGCTTTGTCTACACTTGACGCAGAATCACGGGCGTTTCCGCAGTCAATGGTGGAATGAAAAAAGAATGTAGACGGCAAAATTGAATGAAATTGTCTTTATTGTCGAGTCACGCTTCTGTCTGCAACACCACGATGGTCGCATTCGAGTCTGGAGTCACCATGGAGAAAAGATGCCGAGCAGCTACGTTATGCACCGTCACACTGATCCTGCAATGCGTATTATGATATGGGGCGATATTGGATATCACTCTCGGACTTCTCTTGTACTCAATGCCGGTACTTAAAACAGCCAGCGCTACATCTCCGAGGTATTGGAGCCAGTTATCCTTCCTTACCTTCAGGGCTTGCCCACAGCCATATTTCAACAGGATAATGCGTGATCAACAGGATAATGCGTGATCACATTGTCCAAGGGTTATTCATCAATCGCCAGATGGAATTGCTTCTCTGGCTGGCTCGGTGTCCGGATCTTTCGTCGTTAAAAAACACGTGATCCATGGTTGCTCAACGATTGACTCAGATTACATCCCCAGTTGCCACACCAAATCAACTGTAGCAACGTGTGGAAGCTGCTTGGTCTGCTGTACCCAAAGAACACATCCAAAGTCTCTCTGAATCAATGCCGAGGCGTGTGGCAACGATGATCTCCAATAATGACGGCTGCTCTGGCTACTGATTTTGGCAGAAGCCACACTTCACAGAATTGTATAAATTCAATCATTTGATAATTGGTCAACATGTTATCTACAAAATAAATTTTGTTGTGATATCTTGTCTTTCTTAGTGTTGCAGTTTGGGTGATCAGCAGTGTATTTAAATTTATCTACAACTAATTAAACAAAGATATTTAAATTAAAATATAAGAAATAAATATTTTAATATATTTTCAAGATTTAATTTCCAAACTTGAAATGCTTAAAACCAACCTTTATTCAATTATTTAATAAGCCGTTAAGTATGAAAATAATTTAACTTTGTTAGAAATATTAAATAAAATGTTGATGTGAAAACTAATTACATAAAATCTTTGTACTTTTGAGACATTCTATGGCAATTTATTCAATTTTATTTTCGCTTTATAGAACTCCTTCACAGATTAATAAAATCATCATATTTACTTCAAGAAACAACTTGAAGGAATATGATAATTTCAGGAAATAACTTAAAAACAGCTAACTTGATTGAAATTTAAATTAATCACCTTCTCTTTAATCGCATTACTTGTAACAATCTGATTACTGACTCTTCGTTAGCGATGACTTACCATAGTAAAGCGAGGTAGAATTTTATGTTTATTAATACAAATTTATAGAAGCACAAATTTCCAGAAGTTTAATTTAAAAATATTATTTTTTAATAGACCTAAAATTTCTATTGCAAAATGATATACTTCTAATGTTAATCAAAATAAATATGTAGTTTTTTAAAATAAGGTAAAAAGTGAAAAACGCAAATGCAAAAGCAAAATAAAATAATAAATGCAACTAATTTGAAATAAAACAAAGTTTCCAAATAAAAACAACTGTTAACCATAATGGAAATGTGATAATATGCAGTGGATGTAAAGGAAATAAGTCAGAAAACGTTACATTATTTATCTTACATTCCATGTATGAATATTTAAGCAACATACGTAGCATTTTTGAGAAATACTTTGAATTTTTTTTCTGAAGTCAACTAAAAAATGAAATTCAAAACATTGCGCAAAAATGCGTCGTTTGCGGAACATTTAATGTAATCATGGCCCCAGTGTACTGATTAATTTATAGAGTTGTAACCTTAACATAGTATTCCAAGATAATTACATAGTTCGGTTTGGATTTCTGGACATGATTTCTATAAAATAATTAAGAAATATATTGGTGTGCTGCTTGTGGTTGGCAATTAGAACTATTTGTGAGGGGGCGCTGGGTACTTTCATGTGAAGAATGCATGGCGAAGTGAAGTAACGGGGTGGCCAGGAAATACAAGCGGATAAAAGGGCGTCGAAAATTTCTCCCAGAGAGCTAATCCTTGACAGCATTAGGAAAAGCTGAACGAATCTTTTCTCCGAGAGACTTAGTCTTCGAGAGATCTAGTCCGCCGAATGTTGGCTGTTGAATTTACATCTGTTACTCCCATCGTTCTAAATTTTCGCGCATGCGCATTGAAATTTGCTCTTAATTATTTTGCCACTTCTTTCATTTCACTTGCAGATAGTCAGTGAATACTATTCTCTTTTAATTTATAGACATAGGAAGTGATTTTTATAAATTATATTTCACTGCATGTGTTAAATTATAAATCTTATTTTATAAAAATTAATATTCTGTTTATTTTTCAAACCACATGTTTAATTACCTTTGTGTGTCGATCCTTGTTGTGATGTAATATGTCTTAATAAGCATTATTTTTTCAGGAGTGTGATGCAATTTTTTTGATGATCAATTACTGACATAGTATGATTATATTGTTTTGCATTGATATGTGAAAAAAATGTTACAAAAATTGTGGGGTGTTCAAAATTAGTATACTTGAAACCATGCAAGTGCAAGAAGTAAAATATTTTGGTATAATTGATACGATGCATTATATATACTCAAGTAGAATTTTGTTATTTTATTGTGATGTACTTAGATTAACATTGTGGTATACATTTGAGTTAACGTGTTAACTCTTAATTTGCAAATATAATTTATTTATAATTTATCCAAAAGTATCTTATTTTGTAGGATTATGTATTTTTGCATGTGATTTATTATATTGTGTAACCAGTGTTGTCTTACTATTTCAAATTTATATTTTAAGAAGTGAAGACCTTCTACAATGAGATAATGGTCATTTTGATAACTGTTTTCATTCGACATAAGTCCTTGTTGTTTTGTTCTTGAGCCAATTTTTTTCTCACCATTTTATGTTTAATATTTTTGTTATGGAAGTAAGTGGCATTTCGTTAATTTGTTCTAGCCAGCTGAAGGTGACACGCTCACCAAGAATATATCACTAAACAGATGTTTTCAAGATAACTTGATTGCAAATGTGCATCCACTATATCAATACTAGATTTGATACCAATTTGCATTCATTGGTTTCCTACGGAACTTGAAAATTCCCAAGTTCCACTAGTTAGGAATTTGTCAATCCTGGTGTCAAATTGATATAATCAGAAACACCAATCAATCTTTCTGCTATCTTCATTCTAGTTGTTAATAATTTAAAATTAACTACATGCATTAGTTTCCTGTTTATTCGAGAATTTTACTAAACATGTTTTGAAATTTTTCATATTGTCACAAATGTTACATCACACTACTCAAAATTTCAGTATACATATTTCAACCATTGCTTAAAATACCAAGATCAAGGTATTCACAAAAAATGGGGGAATAAATCCTATCACAAATGAATGGGAATTGTGTAACTCTTTATTCCACATAAAAATATATTTTGTTATGACTGAGGTTAGAATTTCAAGGAAGCTATTATTTTTAGCAAAAAAACTTTAATTTTGATTCAAACTATAGAATTGGCAAATGATATTAAGCATCAAGAATTGCTAATTTTAGAGAAATTATTAAAATATTCCCTTAAATGTTTAAGAAATGCATCAAATTTAAATATGTAAAAAATATTTGAATAAAGTAACCACAAACATTTTTTTGTATAAAAGAACAGCAGAGAACATGTTAAATTATTTAATGTCTTAATTATGAAGTTCAGAAAAAAGAAATTTTCTCTTTGTCATGCAAATGAAATATTTTCATTTACTAATTTAATGATTACCTTTTAAGTATTATGCTTTGTTTCTCATATTCTTCAATATCTAACAGCATTGCACTAAAGATCATACTTTTACCTTCTTGAAACAATATTTAAATAAGCACTATCTTACGACTTTTTTGTCCCATTTGAGTGCTTTTGTAAACAATGACTTAATTCTAATATCAAGCTAAATAATTTGACCTTCAATAAGATGTTTCTAACATAAATAAAATTTGTCTTTGTGGTAAAATAATATGTATTTTTAACAGGTTAATTTTATTGCAAAATTAATATTGTCGAACTAAATAAAGTATTCATTTCTGGTATGTGAAATTTTGGATAAATATAAAGGGATTGATACTAGTGTTTGTAGTTGTAGCGTTTTTCTAATTTTATTACTTAAAAATGTTGTTTTTAAAATTTATGAAATAGTTGATAACAATAAGACAAACATGTTTTAATATTATAATTTTAAAGTTTTACATTGCTCGAAAGTCAAATTTTTTTACTATATAAAAGAGCATTTTATAAGAGAGTAACAGAATCTTTTAAAGGATCCCCAAATTTCAATTTGAACAAAGTTGCCTAGTAAACACGCAATTAGTTTTAAACGGTTCGTAAAGATTTCCAAGAATCAAATTCCCGGAGGTATCGACATTCATGTTAAAGATTGTTCTGAACCAAATACGCTTTTAATTATGTACATGCAATATTTTTCAATCATTTTTGTAAATTAAATTAAATAATTGTGAACATTAACGAGATTATTTTTATTTGAGTTAAAATTATTATGATAATTTAAAAAGCCTTCAATGATGACAGCTATAACAGACAATTTTTAAATTTAAATCAAAATTCTATATATAATACTGGATCATATATTGTATAAAATAATGAGTGATTTTAGAATTTTTAGACATTTCGAATAGATTTAGATAGCAAAGATTCTTAAACTTTTGCATCAAACTTTTCAACAATGCATGAAAATTTCCTGCAATAAATGACAACAATGTGGTTTATCAGTTTTTATTAAAATAATATTCATAATACCTATGGCATATAATACCTATGGCAATAAAAGTATTCATATATCTTACCATTAACTTGTTTCGTACCACCATGTTTCACATACTGGGACATGTATTCTTGTTCTATATTTTTTTTTCCATTCAAGAAACTCTAGATTTGATTGAAACACTACATTCTCCCTTTGAAGAACAACATCATGAACATTATGTAAATGCTCTTCATAGCATTTTTTGGAAGTTAAATTTACTTTACACATACAACATATGACTTTATTTTGATTTACAACATGCTCAGATTTGTGATGCACAGAAATATGCTTGTTCAAAAGATCTCTATTAGGAAAACTTAAAGGACACTCACTACAAAAAACTTCTGAAATATTAACACTCTTGGAAGATGGAACAGAAACATCACTATTAACACAAGTTTGAACATTGAGAAACTTTACATTTACATCTTTAGCACACATTACAGTCATCATAGCAGGACACTTTTTACTTTTATTTCGTTGACAGTAATAATAATGGACTTCTACATCTTTCCGTTTCTTAGGCCCATTCCTTTTAACAAATTTATGCACACCATTTGTATCCTTAAACACCATGAACTCTTCAATAGAATTAAATTGATGACTCTCCTTGTTTACTTTATCACCATGCACATTTAACAAAGGAGTTTCATAAATTAAGGAAGTTGAATAAGATTCTCCACAGAAACTACACACATATGAATGTGATTGCGATACTGCTGTTTTACCATGTTTTTGTTTGTTATGACGATTCAGATTGGACTTGTTTTGAAATGTAACATTGCATACATCACACTTATACTGTTGAACACTAGAGTTGCTAGACACATCCATTTTAAGCAATCAAAACCTTAATTTTTATAATTATAAATAAGATTTATAATTTAACACATGCAGAGAAAAATAATTTATAAGACTCACTTCCTAAATCTATAAATGAAAAGAGAATAGCAATATAAAGTGCAAGTATGAAGACAAATAAATTAACAATTATACAAGATTTCACACTCCTGAAAAATAATGCTTATTAAGACATATTACATCACAACAAGGATCGACACACAAAGGCAATTAAACATGTGGTTTGAAAAATAAACAGAATATTAATTTTTATAATTATAAATAATATACATAATTTAACACATTCAGAGAAATATAATTTATAAGAATCACTTCCTATATCTATAAATGTATAAATGAAAAGAGAATAGCAATATAAAGTCGCAAATATGATCAAAGCTCACACGTTTCACTGACAATCTGCAAGTGAAATGAAACAAATGGCTAATAATTAAGAGCAAATTTCAATGCGCATGCGCGAAAATTTAGAAAGATGGGAGTAGCAGATGTAAATTCAACAGCCGTCAAAGAATAGCTCTGGGAGAAATTTTCGCCGCCTTTATCCGCTTGTCCAGGTAATGGTTTTGGCTCCAGAAGGAGAAGGAAAAGAAGGGACCCAGTCCGGAAGCGTCGAGTTGCCAGTAAGGAGAATCCAGGCGAGGAGCTCTGAGAGGGGAATTTACCAGTTGAATTAGGAGAGGACATGGTTCGAACGTGAACCAGAATGTATGGTATTTTCCTCTGAGGTTGTGACAGTACTGCTAATTTCTAGAAACGGAACGCCAGGTGGTAGAGCTCATCCGAATAGCATTGGGAAAAAAGGATCCAGCCGGACGAGTCACCTTTGGTTCCTGGTTTCCAGCATTAAGACATATTGCATCCCACGTGAGCTACGCACGCGTTTCCACATATCATCGTAAAAAATGTTGAAATTCCATTTGTGTCATTTATTTAAACATTATAAGCAAACTTTAATTAAATTTTAATAACACAATTTTTTGTTTTAGGAATAAGTGTTTCAAAAATGTCATTAATTAAAATGACGCCGACAATGCATTAAACTTGGCCATATTATTTATTTTATTCTAAACTAATATTTGAAATAAACTTTATTTAATATGAACTGGGATTTTATTAAACGTCCATTGCTAATATTATTTAACTAACAAACTCTAGCGAAAGTTAAAAGTGTAAAATGTGAGACACTTAGTACTTTAGAAGATGGATTCCTAAAACATAGAATTTCAAAAGTAAATATTAAAATCAATAAAGATTAATTAATGGGTTAATATAATCTCGGTATATATATGTATGTATGTATATATAAATTTTGAAACTTGCAAAAATAAAAAATAATAGCAGCACTAAGTGAATATCTCTTAATGGAAGATTAATATAATTATATATTTAATCTCTAAATTAATTATTTTATCTCTAAAAAGAAGATAAAACTAATTTCATTTCAAAATAATTTATCCTGATATTTTAATAGTGAAATCTTTTTTCATGTAATATTACCTCTGGTTAATTTTTAATTTTAATTTCAACTTTAGTAAATATTTAAATGATCATGAAAATGATTTCATCTTTTTTTACAAAAGCATTATTATTCGGCATTATATCTTTATTACTTTTAATTAAATTGAAAATATATTTTAAGAATCATTGACTATTATTCATTATAATTATTCTTACTATTTTTAAATAGTTTTAATTATAAATTTTAAAAAATGTTGCCACATTTATTTCGTATAAAAGTATCTGGGTACAAAAATTTACATAAAATAAATATAAAGTGATAATTATTTTTTTGTTATCAATAATACTAAAGAAATAGCTCGTTGGCCTAATTAATGAACAGAAAAGTACGTTTGCTTGTAGGAAAATGAATTATGTATCATTAACAACAAATCATAAGTTCAAATTATTCAGGAAAGAATACAAAATTAATGTTCCTTTTCATTTGAATGAACGATCGTGAATGTATTTGAAATGACAGTTTCAGAATAAGAAATTACGAAATTCAAACAGAACCGCATACGTACAATGCTAGATCTAATGAAAATCAATCTAAAAATTTAAAAAACGAGACATAAGGAAAAATAAATTTGTTTTCTATCTTACTGAATCTTGCACTTAATTATCTGTCAGCTACTCACTTCACTTACCACCTGCTGTATACGTATGAATTTAATCGTAAACATTGAACACTCAAAGTGCAAACATCTGTCAAAAAATTGGCATGTTTTTCTCTGATTACACAAAGACACTTGTTCATATATCACGAGGTGAATATTTTTTAGCCCTCATCTCGCGCAGTATGATGCAATTAGCAACAAGAAATCGAATGACTTGTAGTTGTTTTATCAACGATTATTGTTCATTCACCGAAGATGGAATATTTAAGGAAACAGAGCGTGTGTGTGCGCGCGCGTGAGTGTGTGTAAATCCCTTCAAATTGCGAATAATAATTTAAAATTACTTTTATAATTGATCATTATCACAGAAAATAAAAGTGAAAGCAAATTTAATCTACATTAACAACTAATAAATATCTTAATAATTTGTATATTACCCTCAAAATTATAAAAAATAGAATATTCATTTTTCGTGGGAGTAAGTACCTTAATTTATAACTAGTTCATAATATAGAAAATTAAAGTAAATGCTCTCCAGACAATTTCACATTTAACAAATCTCGCTTATAACTTATCGTATATATTTTGTATAGTTTAAATATATTTTTTTAATATTCTCTCTCTCTCTTTCTCTTCATCACATATTTTTATTTTATTATATTAGATTATACTTTATGTATTATATATTTACTTTTATATACTTTCCAGACATCAATATGGATTTCACAAATATTCTGATTCAACAATATTAAACATTTCAGGTTAATATATTTCTACAACTTTATACAAAAGGAATTTGTGTTTTCATTTTTGATACCGAAATTCTTCCCGAAGAAAGAATAATATTTAACAATATTGTATAATATTTTATTTTAAATAACATATTTTACACAATTTGAAATTCTAAATTATATTTTCATATAGAAATTTCAAAAAATTAAGAAAAAAATTGTTACAATTTGACTATAAATAAGGTAAAGTATATAAAACTTAAAGTGTTAAATATGTTGAGCAAAAGAGAATTATGCAAAGTGATGACAATACCGTTGGGATATGTTATTTATAAACACCCTAAAATGTATGTTTGAAGAAAGGATTCCCACTGTAATTGATTCATTTTGATACTGCGATAAGACATTTCGGATACTCAATTCACATATACAAATGACATTAAGGCATCATTTGCCATAAGAGTGATTTGAGAGACAAAAGCCTGGTCAAAAGATATTGGCAGTCAAACAATTAAATCTGATTAATTTGAATCATCATTCGAAATGTCGCCAAAATATGATTTAATTTTTTGACGGCCAATGTCTGATTTTGGCGACGTCTCAAATTATAGTTTAGAATATAGAAAATTTAACTTCGAACAACTATTCACAAGGACTCAGTTGATTGTTATTTAAGGTCGTGTTTACCAAGTTATAGAATTTCAATTTCAATTCAATTCAACTCTTGCTGCAATCATAAGAAGGTTGGGGTCAATATGTATCGCGTGCTGACGTCTTCACAAAAGAACGCCATCATATATTAACATACTGTAAACATTATCTCACTGAAAAGAATATTTGATGTTGGAATATAAATAGTTTCATTTAAAATGATCAAAGGGAGACGCTTCTCTATGCAGTTGAGTACAAGTTTAATTTCTAAATTGATAACAGATATTATCTAGTTTTGAGAATACATGGAACAGATTATCATCCAAGAAACATCCATACACAGATTTCAAATGGAGGAGACATTGCCTGTCTTTAAGATGGCATCCATTTGAATAAGAGTGCATACCGTCATAGTGGAGCTGTGATTTCTCACGTCATATCTACGAGATGACATTCTTAATATTTATGTGCACTGTTATGTCTGATAAATAAGTGCTAATTTTTTATTACAGGTAAGCAAAGACAGATCAGGCAGTGTTCTAATGACAGATTATTTCATCAATAAACATTTCAGAGCATGTAGTATGCAACTCAATTACCGAACCTGTATTCCAAATGACATGATAGGGATTCAATAAAAAAAACATGTAAGTATTTTTAATTCTTCTTCGAATTCTTACCAAGATTATAATTTATAGCAAAAGATAATTGAGTTTCACTTCCTACAGAGTTGATTGACATAATGACAGCATTATTTACTGCATATGTTGTATTATTTCTGGTGTAGCACACATTGAATTTTTATGGTTCATTTCTTGAATCAGTGGGAAACATTAAATTTGTCAATTTTAATAATATTCTAACCCAGAAAATATTCTAATTGTCTAATAATTTTTCTCATAGTATTGTAATTCATTTTCATAAAATTTTAAAAATAACTTTTTAAATAATCGCGATTTATGTGATTCCCAAATTTTGGAAATTAATGTGTAATACACTATTCTTTTAAGCAGCATGTGTACCGATTATTAAATGTGAATATATAATCACTAATATTACATTGTGAATATACTTTGAGTCAAAAGCAATTGCAAAATTCAAAACCTGAACATTTTAACTGTATATTAAATATGATCTAATGACACCACTGCGAAGAATAAAGAGTAATGCTCTGTTTCCAACATCTACTTTTAAAAAACCCACCGCCTGGTATTAAAAAAAAATCATCATTTGTTTCCGTGACGTTACAAAACACATCTATCTACCTATATTATCAATTAGTAATTTTTTTCTATGCTTGCACAGTCATTCATTTTTGGATACAGAAACTGAAAAATTTAAGCGCATAATTTAAGAAAATTGAAAGATTTTAAAAGAAAAGAAAATCATGCAAATCTTCAAAGCATTGCCAGAAAAGTTATACCTTCATATCAATAATTTCAAGATAATTCATACGTGATATTACCCTATAAAAGTGAACCAGATATGAAAAAGAATATTTTCTTATGCGATGTGATGTATCTAATTAATATCTCATTTATAATTAAAAATGGCCGCGTAAAATCTTAAATTAACTTATTTTTCCTGTTAACTCGGATAAAATTTTGAAAGTTAATAGTTAAAAATCTGTTAGTTTAATAAATAAGTGCTAATATTTCTTTTTGATTACTATCTGTGAGATATGAATGAAATCTGTAGTATTATGTAACAATTTTGAAATTAATAAAAATGTCTCCTATACTACAATGAAAAATCATTAAAGTATCACTGCAATGAAATGTACAAGTATAAAATCTGTGTATTTAAAATAGTTATATTTTATTTGCATAGTAACAAAAACATAGAATTAAAAATAAATTAAAAACTAAATCATTTTTCAGCATTAATTAACAATACTAATGAAACTTACTTCGATTATTTTTCTATTTATGAATTATTTGATTACTCGTCGTTGACCATTTCTTCTCGAAATTTTTTCTTGACTAAAAACATTTACAAGTCTTAGCAGTAAACATGGAATTTGTTATTGATCATAACCGTAACAACAAAACAAGTTATTTACAAGTCCATTATGATTAGATAATAAAATTGGCATTTTGTATCCACGTGCTGGCACACTGAAAAACAGATAAATGAAGAAAACAAGGAATCCACTTGGAAAAGATTATTAAACATGTAAAACAAAAAATCATTAAATTGTCATTATGAATAATATTTTTTGTTTGTATTTGGCAGTGCATCGAAGCTTGTAAAAAAAAAAATTCGGTGTGAAATTGTAAAATTTGTATTTTATTTGCTGTTTTCTAATAATTCAGAGCTGAAACCGTGCTTATGGAAGGATGCGATGCAAAACATCGCCTTAATAATAGCATATCCATATCACTTGCTTAACACCGTCCGTTTAGAGTACTTAAAAAAAAACTTGTGCAATTCTTAATCTGGTGAAGGAGCCATTAATTCAATTTAATTGTGAATATTCTTCCTTGGTTTAAAAAATTGTTAAAAGGAATGAAGAAAAAAGGAAAAAGCTTCAATGAAAGTAAAAGGAATACATAAAAGTTTTAAGGCCAAAATTGAATTAAAATGCTTCATTCTTCTGATAACTATTCATTGATCTATAAAAAAAATAAATACAATAAAAAAATCTTATTTATTAAAGCAATAGAGGGATTAATGCCTAACTAGTAAGTGAGAAACGGAAATATCTCTTTTTTTTTTTTTTTTTTTTTTTTTTTTTTTTTTTTACTTTTCAAGAACTTCATTCTAAAAATCTTATCTGAAATTCACAAAAACAGGGAATAATTTTTCGGTATCTCATTAAAATAATGAATACTTTTGAAATTTTTATTCTTCTTGCACCACTTTAAATTGTGGCTCCAATGGTCAGCTTCATGAAGACTGCAGCGTTCAAGATGACAGGTGAACGGGCCACTTTTGTGAAGACATTTGAACACTGTAAACCACGACATTTGTCACCCTGATGCAGTGGCGTAGTGAGCAAAATCGGCGCCCGGGTACAATACCTTTTTTTGGCGCCCCGTTGAAAAAAATAGTAATACAATATAAATATGGGAATAAAATGTATTAAGTAAAACAAGAGATGTATATTAATATGACGATATATAATACATTATAGTAAATGGAGTAAAATTGTAATAAAGAATACAATAAAAATATTGTACCTACTATAAAATAATCGAAAATATATTAAAGTCTCAAACAAAGCTTTAAATTTAAACAAAATTCAATTCTAATTTACAAAAAACACTTATATTGGATTCGGAAAAGTGTCATTAGAATAATCGGACTTATGTGTTTTAGAATTAATTATAAAAAGGTATTATTGATTTTATATACTAATACAATTATTTTAAAAAACAAAAAAAATTTTAAACATGAAATAATTTATTGCGTATCATACAGATGTAAAAAGTCTTGCAGATGTAAGCAGATGTGTAATTATTTGCAATCTAATATATAATACACTATTCACATTTTTCTTGTCTTTGCTGAAGCGAATTGATCAATTACGTTATCAAAGTTGATCATTTCAAAAATTTTGCTTTTTCTATATTAATTCTATATTAAAGATTGTTAAATCTTCTATACTTAAGATAAAAACTTAGACGGTTTTGACTCATGGTGGATCATAAATAAGTCAAAATTAATTTTTGCTCAATGAAAGTTCACAGCTTGCAATTGATGCAGAAATAGTTAAAAATATTTGAATGTGTGTGGCAACCTCTTCTTCTCTCTATCTTCACCGTATGAGGTAAAGCATGTTGGAAGTTCTAATGGAGTTTTAAGTTTAATTTCTTTTCTAATGCTGAGTAACATCATTCAGTACCACATTTCTCTATAGACTTCTGTTCCATGGAAATCTGTATGATAAAATTTACTCCAAACTTTTACATTTGTTAAACACGGTGACTCAGCGATCCCAAGGCAGAGGTCATAAGTTCGATTCTCAAGCTAGGTCCACTCAACCTTTCATCCTTTCAGTGGGTCGATTAACTGAAGACCAATCATCCTTGGGAGCTAAACACCGGGGATTTCGCTTTGGGCTGACTACCAAACCGGGATATATGCTTCGCACCCTAGAGCCCTCGTTTAGGAAAACGGATATGGGCACTGTAGCCCTTGATCCGGATATTATAATTTTGAAGTCGGGATATTTATTTATCAATTAATTTTTAACATTTAAGAAAATTGATTATAATGATTTAACATTTCCATAACAATGTCTTAAAAATTCAAAATTTATTTTTTCGAGCTTGTTAACCAAATGAAGCAATTAAAATTTTTTATTCCCTATTAATTGTGCATTATCTTAGTTATGAAAGACTCTACGAATAGTTGATCATTATGTGTTGAACGTATGCTATAACTTATCCTAACAAATTTTCAAAAATTCTGTAATATTACTAACTTCACAAACTTTAGCTATTTATTGCAAAATAATAATTGGGTAAGACATTACACCCCAAATTTAGGATCAACTCACCTGATTTTTCACAATGATATTTTTTTAAACATTTCATTTACCACAGATTAAACTGAAACTTTGACTTTTATTTCATTTTTTTTTATTTCAAAAAAATTCCAGTGAAAAACAGCAACTTTATAGGAAATTTCGCATTTAAAATAGCTTTTTAAATTATATCATTCAGACAAATAATGTAAACCAAAATTATTTTTGATGTAAAAAATTTAAATCACAAAACGTAATATTGATAATTTATAATATTTCATTTTTTTACCATAAAACCAATTTTTTTTATTCTAAAATTAGAAGATCTTTGTTAATAAGTTTTCATCTGATTTCAATTTAGATAACTAAATCCTGCCAGCATCATTATCAATGCAAATTTCAGGTAAGCAACGAAACGCTAATATAGACAGTAAAACTATTTTGCAAAAAATTTCTTAAATTAAAAATCAAAACACACAAATTCAAGTAAAATTATGTATATTTAATACAATCAAAAATTTTCAACCAAACATTATGTTATATTATGTTATTAAAAATTATATTTTTCTCCAAATTGATGCACTCAATATTGTTCTTTCAAGTTTTCAATTGATTAGAATTATTATCAAGAATTACAAGTGCTGAGATAAAAAATATATTTTAACTGTTATATCACTTAATTTTATTTAAAGAAATTTTTTCAGTTATTGTAGTAGTGAAAATTGTCTTCGTATTTTTAAGGCATTTAATAAAACTGTTTTTTTTAAGGTATTAAAAAATATTTTATTATTAAAATAAGGGGTAATTTTTATGAAGTTAAAATTTATTTCTATTCAGAATCATTTTGGAAGTGCTGCTCATGCAATGGCAGGAGGTTTTTTTTTTCTTTTTCAATAAATTTACATCATTTAAAGACGATCTTATTTTTATAATTTTACAATGTAAAATGAGTACGATTTCTTAATAAATTTCTTGAACGAATTTTTCAAGTTAAATGATTTATTTAAATTTGTATAAATTAAACTAATTAATTAAGAAATATATTCTGTATATTTAAGGCGTGCTGTAAAGGCAGCTAAGACCTGTAATAGGTTGTTACGTTATTAAAGAAGATTCTGTTTGTTTAAGCATACAGAAAAGAAAAAAAAAAACATTTAAGAAGGAAAACATTCATAGTTTTTTAATTTATGCCATTTGAAACAAGAATTTTTTAATATAAGCTGCTTATGTAAAGTCAACAGAATTACGAGTAAAATAAAAATTATTTCCCCAACTAAAACATTTAAACATTAAGTAAATTACTTTTAAATGAATAGTTTTAACTAATAAGTAATTTAATATTTAATTTTCAAAGCTCTGTAAGCTGATGTTAGTAAATATTTATACTAGCTAAAATATGAAATAAATATTGAAATCGAAAGAATACATAGTAGACAGAAAATACACACAACTTACGGCAATAATATTTTAAATGTCAAAACTCCAGGTTTTCAAAAGTTTGCATATTTGTTTCCAATGAAGCTATGTTTGGGAAGAAACGAAATACTAACCGTGTGAATTGCAAAAAGGAAAGAAAGTTTGTGTTTTCCTAGAATTTGGAGGTAATCTCGATCCCCTCTATTTCGATTCCAGGAAGACAATTCCCTGCGCAGTATACTGTGAAAAGTTTCCCCCCTTTCTTTGAAGGTCAGCCTGGTGCTGGACACCATGGAGTGAGGTTCCTTCCTCCTTGCCCGACAAAATATTTTGGACAAAGGGGACCGCTAATGAGAAACACGTTTCGGCAGGATTTTCTCACGAGTATAACGCGACACTAGGCTAAAAGGCTACAATATAGCATAAAAAGATAAAAATACAAGAATTTTTTTTTATTTTGGGACAATGGATAATATAATTTCCCAAAGTCTCAATAACAACTGAATTTAATCTTTCTATATCGCTTCTTGATAACTTAAGTAAAATTTGATTTTTTTGATGCTATTATTGCATTTAATTCTTACAAGTTTTCATTAATAATATTTCAGTTATATGAAATTTTCTATTTCTGCGAATAATTTTTTATTACGTTATTATAGTCAAAAAAAAAAATTATTTCTCACATTTTTCATCATAAAAGGAAATTTAAAATATTAATGAAATACTGCTTGTTCAATAAAAGGATTTAATCTCTTATGAGAAATTAAAAATAGCACGTCAAATACTATTTCAAAACACTGAAATTTCGACAAAAAATTTTTAATTTTGGAATAACATCAAGAACGGGCCAAAGGAAATAATATTCATTGAACGCTTTTTTTTATTTTGAGTAAAACAAACCTATTTGTTTTGTTAGTATTATTATGACTTTCTTTTTTTTTTTAGTAATATAACTTCGCTGAGATAACCTGCACAACAATTAGGACTCATGAAGGGCACTGAGAATCTTGGCGTATTCACAAAATTAAATAGGCGTCTTTCACGAGCTTACTCTTCTGTTATCTCCCTAAATTAATAGATCCAAAAATAATATAACATTAATACAAATAATTTGGCAAATAACTTTATACAAAAATAAAAACAGCTCATATGCATTAAAATGGAACTGACCAATCTAATATTCCAGAAATTTCCTAAGATAAAATTAAGATATTTTCGTTATTTACACATTTACAAGATTTGTAGTGCAGAACAATAGTATCACAAACCTTTTGCAAAATATGAAACTTAAAAAGGAAAGGATTAAAAGAATGAAAACCGATAATCTAATTGATTAAGAAATAAAATTCGAAAGCATGGTAAAATAAACATACTTTTTAAAGGGAACTAAGTTATGCAAAAAAAATTGAAATATAAGAGTAAACGTTTCGTTTATGGTAATCTCTTGCAGCTTTTCCTCATATATTTTTTATCAACATTTTTTCTCCAAATTTGATTCTTTCCTGGAGCTTTTTTTTATTTTTCCGTGGACATGATACTATAATTATATAATGCTAAGTTTATTTCACCGAATAAAATAAATATTAAAATAAAACTAAGATTGAAATTTTCTGAAAAATTTTGTTTATCTTTGAAATGATTTTGCGCCCCTCTGCAAGCTGCGCCAGGGGCCATGATAGCCCCCCCTTACCCCCCGTCACTACGCCTCTGCCCTGATGTAGAGGCGCTTACTGATTAGTTTCGAACTCTTTTTGCCTGCAGGAAGATATATTGGTCATTCACAGCAGTTGCTTTCCTGGGACGGCCACAACCAACCTTTGTACCTATGGTTTGTAAGGATTTCTAAACTCGCGAAAAGACATTTTTGTTGATTGCAAACTCTTTAGCCACACTGGTCACTCTACGCCCCTCCTCAAGCCTTTCGATCTTTCTCCCGCGTGTAAAGTAATCAAGACCAGGGCTAGGGATAGTGTTTTCCCTAGCCCTGAATCAAGACGATTTCTTGTAGTCATATTTCCCGAAAACACTCACCTGTACTTACAATGAATGCCTTTGATTACGTCGCCGTCCTTACTTGTATTGTACTGTTTAGCTACGGGCTCTGACCGCATGAGTTTTGCTTAAACTTACGTCACCTGTGACGTTTGGTTCCTGATATTTGCATACACATGACCCTTCTAGTGAATGCGTTTTCATTGTGCTGATACCAAGAATCGCTTTCTGCAATTTCTTCGCTATCTTTTTAAAATTTGTATTATTGTTTAAAATTTTCCACATTACTAATCTAAATTATTATTATTATTTTTGATAAACTAATTTACACACCCTGTTTAAATACAAGAAAAGACGCTTATAAAGTTAGTAGATCTGAGACGCAAATTAAAAAAAAAACTTCTACTTTGTATCACGCATATAATCAAAAATTTTCCCATAAAGTTAACTTTGAAGATATTTTTTCAACTAAACCTAATTTTATTTTCCCAAAGAGACATTTCAATTAATATATCGTTTTATTAAAAGTTGGCTTAATCTATCAGTTATACGCAACATATATTTAATTAACAAACTTTTTTTTTTTACATTTTTATTAATCTGAATTTTTTTTAAAGAAAAGTATATTTTTTTATAAGTTGTCAATTATTATATTACACAGAATCATTCAATCTATACAAAATCTATAATTATTAAAATATATAGAGCATGCAAACAAAATATAAAATGTCCGTTTCTCCACCAGTGCAATTTTAAGATTTTTTTTTTCCTCCTGAGAAATTTTTGATTCATTTTAAAGAGCTAAAATCTTGCTCTATCTCCTTTGATATTTTCAATATTGCATTTTTTCTACGAATTTCTATGTAAAACCACATGATGAATTATCGACGTTTCAGATGATTAGACATTATATGAGAGGAAGAATGGTCATAATGCTACAACAGCCACCAAAAACATCAATACGCGTTTGAGAAACGGCTCAATAAATAAATGTACCATTTCACATTGATACGCAAAGTTCGAATCTGGTGACGAGCGTCTCAATCGAATCGTACTTTGTGACCAAAGTGAATCCTGAACGACAATAGAGGAGGTTCAGCTGATTGGCTGAATGACGACAGAACTCCTCAACACTTCCCGAAACCAAAATATCATCAAAAAAGTTATGGTGGCTAGCTGGTGGTCCTTAAATAAATGGTTCTATCCACCGCAACTTTTTCAAAACCTAGAAAACGGCGAAGTATGTAGTGAAATCAACGAAATGCGCCAGAAACTTACACACAAACAGATGGCATTGGTCAACAGAAAACCCCTAATTCTTCTCCTCGACTAAGGTAAACCGTATGTTTCAATGATCTTGAATAAATTTGCATACGCTTTGGCCAAGAAACAATACCTCCATCATATTCACCTGATCTCTCACCAACGGATTATCACTTTTTCAAACATTTGAATAATTTCCTACAAAAGAAATGCTAAAACTGCATTCAATGAGTTTGCCATCTCCAAAAGGGCTGAATTTTGTGATACCATCAAGAAAAAAACTTGTTTCTTAATGTTAAAAGAGTCTTAAAATTAATATTTCTTATTTTGATTAATGAAATTTGTTTTATAGAAAATATACTTATTTTAGCAGACCGTAGAAATGGGACATTTCATTGGTTACAATCTAATTCACAAATGACTAAGTGATTAACAACATCCTTTGCTGTTTAGGATATTGAACTTATATATTTACTGACACGAAAAATATTTAATGCTTTGAATTTGCAACCTGATATTTTACCATGATTCGTTAAGGAATCTTCTGTAATGATAGAAAGTGACGAATTAATTGCGCCACCGGATATCGTTTTAAAAAAATGTGTTCGAGTGTATCCTTCCTGCTTCATCAAAGTTCACATTTCCTTTATCTCACTGTAGGGGTTGTAAACTAATGTTTTTTTTTTAATTCTGAATTGATATAGTCACATGATTTCCCTTGAACTCTGAAAGCGTACGAACTTCATATTCAAACTTTATTTACAAATATTACCCTTCTAATATTATATATATATATATATATATATATATATATATATATATATATATATATATAATATATATATATATATATATATATTAATATAAAGAAAATACATATATTAATATAAAGTAATAAATACAATGCTAAAAATATAATGTTGTAACTACAATGCATAATAGGAAATCTAGCCAGCGCAATAGCAGCTAAAGAAAGATTTGCCTATATAAATAAGATAAAATATGAAGAAAAGTAAAATCAGAAATATAAAATTGGAAAGATACTAAAGTATATGAAGCAAAAAACAAGAAGGCATAGGGACCATGTCTTCATCAGGAGGGAGATGGTCAGCTATGCAAAAATGATATATTTATCTTTTCTACATATATATTTAGTCTAATTTTTAATTAAGTTCTTTTGATACGAACACTCTTCGGGGGAATTGCTCGAAGATTTTTAGACATTTGTCCTTCGAGCTTGTCAGAAAAGAGTGTTCATTTTTGCATAGCTGACCATCTCCCTCCTGATGAAGACATGGTCCCTATGCCTTCTTGTTTTTTGCTTCATATACATTAGTATCTTTCCAATTTTATATTTCTGATTTTACTTTTCTTCATGTTTTGTCTTATATATATATATATATATATATATATATATATATAAGAATTTATATAAATACTCCTATGCACTGTTAAATACGCTTTATTAATGACTTTTAAATCAGATAAAAATTGTTTAATGTGTCTTATATATTTCACTTTTCAAATATTTGATATTTATACTAATAACTACTTTTTGTTCCACTTTACTTATAAGAGCATTCAAATAAATACCATAAAGCTTAGAAAGGGAGTTTTCATTTTAGAATAGCTTTAAGCACATTTATATAATAATGAGTAAAAATTATTCATAATTAAAATATAAATCCGTTTCATAAATTGCTAACACATTTTTAACAAAATGGCAAGAATGTATTTTGTATTAATAAAAAATTATATTACAATTTTCTTTACGACTTTTTAGTGAAAAATTATGACAGAACTCTCAGTAAATCACTTCAGAACTAGAGTTAAAAAAATTTTTTTTGTTCGTTCAAATCATCATTTTTGACTGTTGTATAAAATTGCATATACGTTTTATAGTGAAGGTAGTCAGGGGCCAATTCGCCCAAAAATTTTCGCATTAGTTGTTTTCATAGCAGTTTTAACTTATCCAGAATATTTTAATGACTTGTGTTATCATTTGATAATGACAAGATAGCTTAGGTAAGTCAGATAACACCAGAATTAAAATTCGAAGTGGATATACTTTTCTCATCAGCTAGACAACAGTGCTCATCTATTTCCCAATATCTGATTCGTATTCGTTATTTAGAAATTTTCTGATTCAGACAGCTGTATATAATTCTCCTTCCTCTCTCTTGCATAAAGAAGTAATTGTGCCAAATTTTGTTGCCTTATTTTCTCTTGATGTGAATACCGAACTGCCAGCTCAGCATCCTCTGTAGTGCATTGGGTTTTAGTTGAAGCCTCGGGAATGGATGTTTCTCGGGTGGTTCGCATTCCACTGGAAATAGTCTCAGTTTAATTAAGCCTCAGATGCATAGAGCAACAAACCAAATCTCTTTTTTTAAAAATTATTATGTACATATATTTCTAATTTCGATCTGTAGTTCTTGGTTTTACTTGAAATAAGAGATTCATGTGGTCAAGAATAATATATTCGCATATACGAATTGCTTTCAAAATTGAAATTTTAAGATTTCCAATTGCTGGTTTAAATAGTCAATTTTCTTTAAATGAAGTTAAGTATTTCTATCTAACTTGGATTAACGAACTGAATTTGGGAAGCATATTAATAATTTCTTAAAAAAATCAGAAATTCTTAGAATGATAATAAAAGTAAAATAACGTAAGTTTTCTCTCTCATTATAGTATTTTCATTCAAGATTTTAAATAAAAATAGGTACCTAATTATAGTAAATTTCTTTCGTACAAATACTATAGATATTTTGACTAATTTAACAAATTTCACACACAGAGAGAAGCAGTATCATCCAAAAAATGTACGAGTTTGACGAATTTCTTATTTCTAGTTATTATGAACTTATATTTTGATTCCATAGTTTCTTGCAGTTTATATCAAAATGTACGATGTAATTGTTAGACATGTCCATCATTTCTTATTATATATTTGATTTATTTGAAATAGTTGGAAAGTATAAGAATTATGGAGTTTTAATTAAATGTATAATAAAAAATGTAATATTTTCTTGATTTAACAAATTTGTCCTCATTTCACTATATATCCTCTATTTCAATCTTATTTTTTAATTACACTACATACATTTCAATCTTAAGCTTTTTTAAAAAAAATTATAACAAAATTTAAAACCCCCCTCACACATGTATTCGCAAAATTATCTTATTCTTAAGCAAACAGAAGGGTAACTGTCATGTACCTTAACCAAGCATTTATAAGCAGGGATTTATACTCGGTAAATGAAAAATTTGAAATTAAGCCTTTAAAGATTAAAAGTTTGACACTTTTAATAAATGAATTGATTTATTTATTTATTTTGCAGTAACTGAATTATCTTATTAAAAGAGCCATAGAATATTGTCTTATTGAATATTAAAAGAGCCATAGAATGTTTTGCACTCTCATCCAACCATATTAAAAATCAAATCTAAAATGATTCTGGAGTGTAGAAACCTTCTTACAGAACTGGCAACTAGAAACAGGGTGATCCTTGTATGGGTGCCAGGGCATAAAGGTATCGAAGGCAATGAAAGGGCTGATGAGCTTGCTAAACAAGGATCGTCCATTGGTCCAGAACCTTTTTGTGGGATCCATTTGAAGACCGCAAAAACTAATGTTCGCAGATGGGAAAAACGGAAGATGTATGAAGCTTGGCTCAAATCTCCTGGTCAAACCCACGCTAAAGGTATGATCTGTAGATCATCAGCGAGGATTTCCTATGAAATTCTAAGATGCTCTAGGCAGAAGATACGTTTAATCGTAAAAAACTCTAGGCAGAAGATACGTTTAATCGTAGGCTTCATAACTGGGCACTACTATTTCAGAAAACATCTCCATAAAATGGGACTGTTTCAGCAAGATCCTATCTGCAGGAAATGAAATATACAAGAGGAAACGGCCAAGCATATCATTTATGAATGCGAGGCTCTTGCCCTCCCTAGACTAACCTCTTTAGGCATCATCCATACTAGAGAGTTACACCTAGATTCCATTAAAGGGTTATCAGACTTTATTAATAAAGTGGGTGATCCGAGCAAATGGAACTAAGAAACATTGGGTTTGGGAGTTAACAGTACAAAATGCTGATAAAAGCAGAGGTGCTCAATGACATACAAACCCAACTCGAAGAAGAAGAAGAACCATATTAAAACCATTCGTTGTTTTCTGCATTCAGGAAAATTTAGCTGTTATTATAATCATTGCTATGAAATTTCCAAAACGTCAGTAATCTATCTTAGCTCCCCCCTCCCACAAGAAAATTATTAAGACTACTTCACTGTGACTTACAAAATGTTATCAAAATTTCTAATCCACTGAGCACTCCGTTAATTTCCAGTAAAAAAGTGAATTTAAACAAAAGAAAATTGCGAAATTTCTATGAATCTTAAAAATATCTTTTTAAGATCTTTTAAGAAGAAGAATATGTAATATTAAAATGAAGCATTATAGTAAAAAATTATTGTAAGAGTATATTGTATCTCGCTCCACGAATCTGATACAAGGAAACATTTAAGTGTATTTAATATAACATAAAGAAAAATGTACAAGCTGGTGATGTTTACTGACAAATTTGCTTTTTGTTTAAAATTAATAAAAAGATATTTTGATTTATTTAATAAATTTTATCGTATTATTTATGAAATTTGCTTTGGAACTGCGTGTCGAGCTGGATGCCGAATGATTAGGGGTCTTGCCTCTGGTTTAACAGCTCGTGGGTTCGAATCCCACTTTGGATTTGGTTGTTTGTAGTGATGTGGAATTTACTTTAAACTGTTGTAGCATCCAAACGGCCGCACGAATATCGTTGTAAAGCATTTTAATAACCACTGTAGAAATCGTCTTTTGGAGAACATTTTACAGATAGTGGGTCATGTTCAACACAAGGAAGAAATTGGAAAACTCTCAAGCACAAACCCCAATAGACGTAATATCTGTCTCCAGTTGCTTAATAGAGATTCTGATCGAACCCGGGACCTTTTGCTCCGAAAAACATTATCCTATTACTATCCACATTGAACATGGTACATTAACAGCATATAAATAACAGTGTGAAGAAAGCGTTTGCTATTTCATTGTAACAAAACTGCGTAGATATTAAAAAAAAAATTTATAACTATTGATACCGCTCGTCACGGTTACTTTACATTTAACTGAACTAAACAAGAAAATATACTTCAATAAAAGGTTATAATCGAATTTAATAATTTAGATATTGAAAAATTATTAAAAGTACTTAGATGGAAAAGAAATATCTAAAGAATAAAATTCTTCTGTTTTATTATTTTAGAAGATTTTTTTTTTCATAATAATTTCATTTCAGTACCTTAAATAAGTGAATAAATATATAAAAATAATAAAAAAATATAAAGTAAAAATTGCTTTTCTATAAAGTTAAATTGATGCTTTTCAACTTCAATTTTTCATTGCGTTTTATGTATCCTGTTTACTTCATGTTACAATTATTTTATTAAGTATTAGGTCTAATGGAGTAAAACAAAATACAAATTTTTCATAACGTCAATAAAATTTATTAAGTAATATAATTGCCATTATTATTAATGACTTCTTGCTAGCGTGAAGGCAATTTGCCTACCCCATTGTTAAAAAATGTTTCATCTTTTCATGCACAAAATTGAAACAGTACTTGATTGATATCTTCTTCATTTTTGAATTTTTTGCCCTTCAAAAAATTCTGTAAGAACAAAAACAAGTGATAATTGGAGAGTGATAAACCCGGGGAATATGTTGTATGGGACAGAATTTCCCAACCTTATTCTGCAATTCTTCAAAGAACACCTTTGTGAAATCTTTCAAGAAATGCTGAATTTTAAATTCATTGAATGGCAGCGAAGATGACGTGCTCTGGAATGCCGAGAAAGACGATGATGAGGAGGAAAGAAGAAACGAATCTGCTTCTGACGAAGAGAGCTGCGAGGATTCCAGTGATGAAAACATTACTGAATAAAGACGTTTACTATTAATCACTGTTTGTAGAAACTGTTAGTTAGATAGAAATATTACGATTTATTTCATGTTCATATTTTAGGATAGGTACCGTATATACGGTAGTGGTATTAATAATGATTACTTCACATAACAATATCCATCTAATAGATTAATTCTATGTTCTGCTACTTTATGTAATCAATTGTGGCATAAAATATGGTATCTAAATTTAAATAAAATTATCATAACGTTGATTGATTGCTGCTTAAATAGAATAAAATACGATTCAATAAATTCTTCATACTATTGATGCGCATTACATTCGCCGACAAACGATTTTTTTTATTATTTAAAGTTTTAAAATGGGGATGGGCATTAGATTCGATGGCGCATTGGATTCGTATAAATATGATGATAATGAAGATAAATCGTTTCCTGTGACAAAGTGTCAACAAACGATAAGAAACGGAAGAATGAAGGACGAACGCTTACAGATGAAATGATTTGTTCTCGGTTAATGACACAAGACCGGATTAAACAACGAGAATCCAATCTTGTTTCTCATTTGTTAATAAATTTCATTTCTGATAATTAAAGCTAAAAATATACTTTCATTTATTTTTTAACTAAAAATCTATTATTTTATTTCTCGCTAAATTTAATAAAAAATATAATTGTAAAAAAATATTTTTTTCTCCTTGACATTAAACGCCGAAAAAAGAATTCATCGGAAAACAACAATCCAATAAACGAGGTGAAACCAAGCTAAAAACATTCGTGTAAAATAACATCAATTACTATTCAGTCTTAACACATTCATTGCCACTAAAATTTATCCATCCTCCGAAGCCAAATGTACTGTCCACCATTTTTAAAAATGCTCATAAATAAATTGCCACGCTTTAAAATTTAAAAAGTAATGCTTCACTAACATGCCATAAAAACTTTGTCTCTAGCCACACTAAAAATAAAGCATATCACAATCAACCGTCGCCCCATAGAGTAGCAGGCTTACGAAGTAACGCCTTGTTGACGCTCCAGGGCGTTAGTGGCAGCAAACGTTTTAAAAGGACGTAGAACGTACACACATGTAAATGAAATTAGAATACAGTTTTTTTTATGCTATTAAAATTAAACCACGTGGTGATGGGCATTAAATTTCTCTTTCTGCACGCACATTTGTTAGGGTGCGCACTTGTAAACGGATTTTAATATAAAATAAAATTGAACATTGAATCTCTTTTATTGAAGTGAATTCAAAATTTTGTGTTCAACGTTATCTGATTTCCATCCATTTTTTATCTCAGTAAAAATAAAATAAAAATTATCGAATGATCTTGAAGAACCATTTCAGCATAAAGAAAATTTTTGGTAAGTTTACAAATGCAAATGAAATAGAGAAGTTAAAGTTTTATATTTTATGTATCAAACTATTTACATAAGTATACTTATAAACTGTAGTTACAGAACTAATTTAAATGTTTTCGTCAAACATTCCTTTCTTGATGTGCCGACCGATGGCGGAGAGGTTAGCATCATTGAAGTAGTAAGTCCCGGGTTCGGGGCATGGATGTTTCTTTCCCTCTTTGTGTTTGTCTACCACTTCACTTTCGGAGCGTAGATGGCTCACCCACTCGAGTGTAATTATAACTAGAGAGGTCCGAATGATCTATTTATAAAGCAATAGATTCAATAAATATTATATTTTTTATTAGAAAATATATTTTGCTAAATCAATATTATAATTTTTCATATATATGTAACTTGACTTTAACAAACTGTAAAAAAATTAGGATTAAAAAACCAGAGAATCTTGTAAAGTGTACAAAGTTATATATCCAGAACCTATGTTTTTGGAATCTCCCAAAATTATGCATCTATAAATCAAAAGATTTTTATTATGAAAACCGTACTTTCGGCGAGACTTGAAAGATCTGCCAAAGGTAGTCGTGTTTAGAAATATAAAAATTGAACACGTATTAAACGTTACTTTAATTCTCGTTACATTAAGTAGTTTGAAAAGAATAGTGCCATCTCAAATATTAAATCATTACACGGTTTGGGAGCTGCTTCATGAAGTTTATTTGCTTCGGACCTATCAAATGATCTATTTAAAAGTCATTATTAAGAGTGTATTACAGGGGGGACCGGAACCTAAGGCTTGCGGACACTCTTTGAAGGATTATTTGTAGGGAGAAGATGAAGCTCTAATATTAAAATATAAGTCGACGCTGAATGTTGAATTTTGGAGATTTATACGAGAATCGAAGCATCTTGAGTTAAAAGAGGCTGCTTTTCGAAATATTTCAATATTCGTAACAACGTACTTATGTGAATCATTTTATTCTTCTTTAAAATTCGTGAATTCCAAACACCGATCAGTAGTAACTGTAACTATCTCAAAGAATGACTGCAAGAAGTTCTCTCACCACTTAGTCGCCAAATTTTAAAGAACTATCAAGAAAAGTAAAATAAATGTGTTCACAGTTTTTAATGTTTAAATTCAATACACATATTTTTTACTTTTATTTATGATTTCAATAAATATAATTTCTGTAAAAATTTTTAACTCCTTTTTGTATACATTTTAAATACGTATTTAATTGCGGCTCTTGAAAAATTTCAAATTTTGAAAATTGGCTCGGACTATTAAGAAGCTTGGCCACCCCTGATGTATTATATTATCACAAGGGTGTGATAAAAAGGAAAACACTTGTGTAAAAAAAATGCTTAATTTTTATTCAATATAAACTTTTTAGACTTTTGCAAATTAATGTTTATAGTTTGATTTGATTTGATTTGTTTGTCGCTCAACGGTCATTTTTTGCACACGAGGGCTAATTAGACCGGGACTTACGGTTTAAAGTGGATTCCGAACCACTACAAACATCCATGCCCAAGGTTGGATTCGAACCCACGAACTGTTGAACCGATGGCAAGAGCGCAAACCATTCGGCTGCCAGCTCGGCTTAATGTTTATAGATGGCTGTATGCACAAACATACATATATGTATGGAAATTATATTAACAATAAGGATTATTTATGTTATTTTATTAATTAAAAAATAGTTTATTATACCACTTACATACATTTAAAATAATTAAATGCCGCACAAACAAGTTATTTTAGTTATAATAATATATTGCAAAAAAAACATATAATTTACGCATGATAATTTTTTTATTAAGATTTATTATTTTCTCCTGCTCAATACAGGCAAAGTTTATGTGCCCTTAGTTCTGAAATAGGAGAGGGGAAAACGGTCAAGGTCACTTTCTCTGAAGCTTTTCCCTTTGGCAATAATGCCCCTTCTCTAAATACCGTCCCTCTCTCTACATAAACCTGTTTTTAGAGGGGGGAGGAATAGTGCCTTTGCATGTTCGGAAAGCTACTAGCATTTGTGATTATCGCTATATTTGGCCTCCTAAATACTACTTGGGAATGTTTTTCATTCTTTTATATTTTTCTTTCGTTAAAAGACGACGATTTTTCATATTTATAAACATTACACTTTTAAAATAAGATTGTTCAGAATGAGTAAGATAAATATATTATAACATGTTAATGATCAATAATATAAAATTTTATATTATCGATTATTATCTTATCATCATTGTCATTGATCGCTAATATTTATTATAAATATTCTTTAATGAATTAATAATTTTAATCATTTTCGATGCCATTTCCATGAATTGTATTCGTTTAATATTTTACAATCAATTAGACTTTTTTAAGTGTGGCTATTAGCGTATTTAACAAACTTGTATACATAAATAGTGATTTTATATATACATAAATCTTTATATTAATTTTTAAATATCTTTTTAATTACTTAACAGCTACAAAGTAGCATTTTGTAGAAGTACTAGATATAATTAGTCAATACATTTTATAAAAGTATTTTGAAGACTAAAATGATACATTTTTTGATTTTCTTATTTCACAAAATAATTTATTCAACGCTTTTTTTGACTTTTCATTTTAACATTATCATTATATACCATTTCTAGCATATTTTAAAATTCCTTAAAATCACTATATGTCTTAAAAAACTTTAGAAATAACTAATTTGTTTAATTTCATTCTTATAATATTGAAAATTAATTCAAAGTTTCATTTTTAAAATAATTTATTTACATAATTTATCTTTAAACTATTTTTCTTATTTTTTAAAAATTATTCACATATATGCATACATAATCATTAATCAAAATATGAGGGATTTTCCATTCATTAATGAAATTTATAATGAATTCTGGATTTTTCTAAAGTTCTAAACTTATAGCCAATAAGCAGCTCTACTCAGATGTGAGCATATAAACTTACTAATATTTAAAATTTTCATTTTGAATACAGAAATAATTACTTTATACATGGTATAGTTAAAAAATTTCATAATATTAGCTTGTATACTTAATTATATAAAATTTTATAGAAGAAAAGAAAAATTTGAAAAATATGAATAATGTTTATAAAAGTGAAAGATTTTTTATTTATCATAAATTTAAAATTTTATAATAAATAATTAATATAAAAATACATTCACAATAAATTTCTGTAAAGTTTAATTAAAATTTTTAAACTGTAAAAATTTGAGGTTCTTATAGACACGGGGGGATTTTCAGGTAACTCAATTCCTCTTATCTTTCATATTACAGTGTAATTATTTACTTAACACTTAGAAAATCGAACAAACCGTTTCTCTACGAAAATATGTTAACAACGAATTTCATAAAGTAGCCACATTGTTGAAATTGGCGACAGTAAAATTGGAAGCGAATGGTTATGGCAACCATAGAGCATTCGCAGCTCAGTCTAGCTATCGCGATGTGGAACGAGAGGACGTTGTGAAGGACAAATTTGTAACGTGTTCAAAAAATGGAATGCTGAATGTTGTTTAACTGAGTTATACTTTAAAATTTACACAAAATATGGCACCCTTTGGAGCTCTTTCAGTCAGAATGATAAAAATCGGATTTTACAAGTAAGTCATAACTTTATTTGAAAAATAAAAAAATACGTTGATGTTATTCTAGTAAAATTTCTATGCTGTCTAATGTGTAGAAACTTAATCTGAACTTCAAAATATTATTAATTCGTAAATATTGCTTTTAATTTTTTAAAATATTATTGGTTTGTATAATGTTTGAGATTTAATGCAATAAAAAAAATAAGTGGATTTTATCATTAACTTAGAACTGATTAACCTTATATCTAGTGAAACTTGTATATATATTTTACATTGAATATAAGGATGTAAATTTCCATGATCAAACAATATATTAGAAAAAATAATATATGGCAATAATTTTTAATTTCAAATATTTACTTGATATAAGCTGCAGGAAAATTATAGTGATAAAAATGTCGGAGTTATTAATGCAACACATACTGAAATTTAAAATTTATATTAGACACAAAAATAATAAGTGTCATACATTATTGAGTGAAAAATTAATCGACATTCAACTGTAATTTTCCATTTATTAAATACTTAAAAACTAATGAATTAACAGTTGAGAGAGAGAGAAAATACTTGCACCAAAAAATTGCGATTATTAGGTATGAATATCTTTTGGTTGTTATAGCTGTGACGCTGAATTTTCATAATTAAATTTAATCAAATCTATAGGCTTTTCATAATATATATTTTTTATAATATCTTTTTGTTGTAAGTTAAATACATGTCTTGCTTAAGATGATAAATCTAAGATTACATTGTAAAAAATACAAAAGTTTAAATTTTCCTGTACTCTTTAATAAACTAATCCTCGTTTTATATATTAAACAAAAGTAATAGGGATGTTTAAAATTTAAGGTATAAAACGAGCTGTTTATATATTCTGAAAAGATGTGTAATTATAGGTATTTTGATTTACTGATTAGTTAGCTACAGCAAAGTTTTTTGTTTTGTTCTAGTAGTTGTGTCAGAAAGTGTTACAAGCATTGCAAGATATGACAATTCAGATTCTTTATAAATCAGTTTTTATCATTCCATACAAAGATTTAATTGGGAAATTAATTCAAGGCTCCTTTAATTTTATTTTCTGAGCAAATTATTTTTTTTATATAATTTAATATATATATAAAACGTTAAAATACCTCTCATACTAATATATTTTTGTATTGTTGCAATAATATTTTGTTTGAAGAATTTTCTTCTATCTCACTTTCCAGTGTATTAATGTTAATGAGATTTTTAGATGCAACAAAAAAAAGTAAAATTTAATTGCTTTAAAAATAATTAAAAAAAAATGAGTTGGAAAATTTACTGGAAATTGAATCAGATAAATTACCTTAGTCACTTTTAAGAGTGAATCTTTATACTATGAGAAACAAATCTGGAACATTATCCTGAATTTAATACTTTTGTTAAACATTACCTATCTCTTAAGTTTTATCTTTAATGAAATTTTTTCTGAAGCTAGAAATATCTGAGAAGAAACTTAAGTTTTCTGAAAAAGTTCTTATATTGCTATTTATCTTGTAATGTGTTTTGGAAGACAAATGTTGCAATAATTTTATGTTTTAATTCAATAATCTTTAATTTTCATTATTACCTGCCTAGTAATATGTACTAAAGTAGTTATTTTTCTTACAGATTATTAAATCTGGTATTCATAGAAAAAATTATCTAATAAGTGTGGGTTTATAAATCTAAATACAATTAATTGATAAAATTATTTTAAGAAAAATATTTTATAAGTGTTATTTTTTAATAAAATGTTATAATTTAATCTTAACAATTTAAACTTAAATGAATGTTTTTGAATGAATGAATAAAATTTGAATTTTTTCTTAACTTTCTGTAAATTTAATTTTGTTTGATTGTCTGAATATCTTTTAATATTAAATCTTAGCAACTGAATCAAATATGTTAAACAATATTTATTTTTAAAAAACTAGAAAATATCCAGAGTTTGCTAAAATCATTTCACCCTGGTTGAGCACTAGAAATACGATTTTTCTTGTGTAATAGCTAGACTTAGATCCCAGCAACAGTTGAACAATTGGAGATTATTAATCTATACGTTATATACGCGCGCGTTATTAATTATGCGTACTTAATTTCAAAACTGATTATTAAAGCGCAAAAGAAACCATTTGAATCAGTAGTAAATATTATTTCTATATATATTGTTAATTTAAAAGGTGTACAAAACTATATTATAGTTTGAATTAAAAAAAAACTATAAAAAATTCGTTATCTTTAATGCGAAAAAGCAAACATTCTTTAAGCATCAAATTTTGTTAATAGCTAAAAAAATTAATAGGAAGTCGAATATTGTAAAGAGAAAACATTTGAAATCATTCTGGGTAGTCTCTAATTGGTAAAAGAACTCTTCATTTGTGGAAGGAGGAAAGATTTCTGGAATTTTCTTAAACTTTATGTAAAATTCTTCTTCCTATTAAATAACATTTTCCTGTATGTTCAAGTGGAAAGTGAAAATTTCGTGACAGCTGTTACTGCTTCCCAAAGAACTATTTTATTCATGTTGATATAAATTGATCTTGCTAATTTTTCGACGAGAATTCTTTAAATTTATACATTTCAATGTTAAATAAACATAAATAATTACAATTTTCTTCACGTATTTAAAGGCGATAAAATATTCGTGAATGCATTTTAAATCTCTTTGTTTTTGTCAGCTATGTTTATGCTTAAGTATTTGCTATAAAACATTATATTGCGTACTAAGATGTAATCTTTCTATGCCGACTCATGCCTAAATTATTAAATACTTAGCGTTGCTCCTACATTTCAGCTGTTCGTACGTACTTCCTCGAGTTTGTCAAACTAGCATCTGAATCTTATGTTCCGGCTTTCATTTCAACAGCTCATGCATTGGATTTCCATTTCGTGTTGCATGTTCATAGGATTCCCAAGTTCTGAACGAATTAGCTCTCGTATGCAAAAGGGACGTAGAGTAACAAATCAGACGTGTTAACCAAGAGCCGTTTAACATGCCTATTTCAGATTTCAAGTATTGTTTTCTTTAATGATGTAACCAAAAATGCCGATGCGTGTGTCATGTTCGCACATTTTTTAGACTAGTTTGGTATGAAGTATGCAGAAAAAATATTTCATATTTTAAATGTTCAGTTTTTTAGTTCTTGTTCTAAACTAACGTTCTACAGAAGTCGCGGTGGCCTTGTTGGTTAGAGCGTCATACTCACTATGGGAAGGTCGTGAGTTCGAATCCCGGATTAACCGAAGATTCGTCGTGTTAGCAAAAGGCGGCTGGGGCACGTTAAACTGGGCATGGTATGGTCGCAATGTGTCCTGCAAGTGAAATGATACCTTTGGGGGGCAAGGGATATGACATCTTCTGCTGGATCCCAAGTCATGAAGGTCTCGATGGTAATGAAAGGGTTGATGCAGCTGCTAAATCTGCATCTGGCCCATGTCTTCCATCAGTTCCTTTGTCTGATGTGAGAATAAATGTCAAAATTAATGTATTCTCTTTGGCAGGAGTCGTGGAACATGCAGGTCAATAATAAATTGCGTATTTCCATACATCACACACACCTCATTAACAGTTTTACCGATACGAAGTGCTGATGTTAGATTAACTCGCCTTCGTATCGGACACACGTTTCACACACAGACATTTATTTTTAAAAAGAATTAAATCCTTGGTGTGAAACGTGTGATGAACCATTCACTGTCTGACATTTTAATTTCATGCTCATATTTTAACCAATATCGTTTACTCTTTTTCAATTGTGATATTTTAACATTGTTTCATTTGCTTGGGGAACCCCCCTACAGAAACCTATTTGCCTTTTTAAGGGCAATAGGTTTTTTACATTATATTTAATTTGTATTTTTAAATTTTAAAAGTATATATATTTTGATTTTCTTTTTATATTATGTAATTTGATTTTAATGTAATATGTATATACTGATTTTTGTTTTTTAAAGTTTTAATATTGCTTGGGTTTTCAAAAAAAAATAGTAACTAAATTAATACATAAAATAATATAAATAAAATAAAATAATAAGAAAATAAATAAATAAAATATCTGCTTCTAAACTTTTTTCTTGGCGCAGTATGTTCGTTTTTGGACCTTGCGCCATAAAACCCAACTAACCAACCAACCTTTGGGGGTGGTAGGCTAAGTATTGGGAGCCGAGCTGGCAGCCGAATGGTTAGCGCTCTTGCCGTCGGTTCAACAGTTCGTGGGTTCGAATCCCACCTTGGGCATGGATGTTTGTAGTGGTTCGGATTCCACTTTAAACCGTTAGTCCCGGTCTAATTAACCCTCGTGTGCAAAAAATGACCGTTGAGCGACAAACAAACCAACGAAGTATTGGGGGGGGGTCTTCTGCTTCATCCTTGCTTCAAAATCACGAAGACTCTACCCGGCTGCTTCTATCTAACTGGTAGAGCCCAACCCACGCCTAGGTACAGGGAAGCATGCTGGTGCAATAACTATCGTTCTACATCGTAATTTCAATGTTAATGCTTTTTGTAATATCGAAAGAAATATTTTGTAAATGGTTTTCCAAAGTCCTCAAAGGCTAAATCGGCGTTCAGGTATGGAGATTTTAAGAGCCCAAAAAGCACAAAAAATATTGGTGATACACCAGGAAATTTAACAAGAATAAGTGAAGATTATGGATTTAATTCCAGCTTCTTTTTTAATTTTTTTTCTAGACAAATGCGGATTGTAATGTGTGCTTGCTTTGTATTGATGTAATTTAATGGATTGAGAGCATTGTAGATAAAAATGGGATTTCATATTTAAAAATCTGATTTAAAATACATTCTTGATAGTATTTAGAGTTGATTTTGATGTTTTTTTTTTCAACTTTTATTTTGCCTTTGTATGAAAAACTAACGATAATTATAAATCCTTTAGAAAAACTTTCTTTGGATTTAGTTAAGAAAATAGTCATTCCCAATATCATGTAAGTTCATCAGATTTCAGAAACTAAAAATAGAACTCAAAACCAATTCCTAAATTTTGTTATTTTTACCTTGCTCGCGCGCGCAGCTGCTTTCAAATGCGGCTTGATGCTCATAGTTGTTCGAACAACTCGCCTTCTAACTCAATCGATATGATTATGAATATAATGCTGATTCTTTTCTGATCATTGAAACGTCCTTGAAAATCTGTCTTATTTTTTGATTGAACTCTCCCGTCGAGTGAAAATTAATACCGTGGAAAATGCGCTTACATTAATGATTTCCTTTCAAATTCGTTCATTTAGTTTTACTATTAGTAAATTAGAATGGTTAGAATATTCGCAGCATGTGGAAAAGAATTGTGCGGCAATCGCAAAATTTTTTCAAAAATCCGCAAATAAAATTCACGCTAGAAGGTGGTCACAATATTAAGTATATATTAAAATTTCCGAAATCATTAAAACAATCAAATTTGACGATTGAATATAAAAAATGTGAAATTTACCATATTATGTTTTGTGCTCAAACAAAAGATTAAAGTAAATGATAGTAGTAAGTAATAAATGCAATATGGTTGAATAGTTTTTCTCTCATTTGAATACAACCTATCAACAATGCAAATTAACTAATATATAATTAGTGGAAAAATTTCCTTACTTTCTTGCAATGCTGATATGTAATTTTCTATAACAGTAATCCTCTTCACTAATAGCTGCTGTTGTAGCTTAATTAAAATAATGCACAGTGTCATTCAATAAGAAACGCCCATAAATTTTACCAAGTAAAGCACACGTAAACTGTATTGCAAAAATATATGCTACATTTCAGAATTTGAGAAATTTGTCAAAAACTTATTTAAGCGTATCTAATGGATTCTTGACTAAATTTGATTATAGAAAATATTAAAAAATTTATAGGTATTTGGAATTACAAAAAACATGGAAATTTCACTGAATAAATATTATTTTTATTCATTTATCAAATTAGTTATATTTAAATTATTTTTATAGATTTTAAGATGACTGAAAATTTCAAACTTCGTTTTGGGTATTTTTATAAGTAAAATCAATAAAATGTGCTCTCCCCGTAAAATTTTTGCAGAAAATCAAAATTTAGTATCATGATCCGAATTTTTATTTCATTGGAAAATGTATTTTACTTTAGAAAGTCGAGCAATTTTCAGATTGAAATATTTGCCGACCGATGTCTGAGCGTTCCTGACTCCTGAGCTGTGGGTCCCGGTTCGAATCCCGGTTCAGACATGGATGTTACTTTTTCTCTGTGTTACTCTGGCCTGAGAGGATATATGAATGTGGTCCACCCTATAAACGGGTTTGTGGTGATATGACTTGGGTAATGTTACTCGCCTCCGTGACTTGGTTCACAGGAGCCCACTGAACAGCTGTTTCTGGCCTTGTTGTGGCGAAGGATTATTCCCCATTGGACGTCGTTATTAAAAAAAGAAAAAAAGATGAGTATCAAACAATGTATGACATATCAAAAAATTAAAAAATATCATAAGTTAAAACATTCGCCCAGCATTCTTGATTTTTCTGAGATGAAGAGAGTTGAATTTTATAAACTTAAATTATCAGTGTAAAAATTTAAATTTGAAATTTTTTGTATAAAAATTTTAATTAAATTTGCAAGAAATATTTATATTTAAAAAGATAAATTCCATTCCTGTCTAAAACCTAATTTTTTAATATTCAAAAGGATGTTTACGATTTCATACACACTGCCCGACATTGAAAATGCAACACCAAGAAGGAGTAGCCAGAAAATCATGCAAATTTCAAGAAGACGCACCTTACCTAGTTATGCAAGTGATGTAAAATGCGCAGATCTCCAGGGCACGTAGGTTAACATATAAGGTCAGGAACCGGCAAAGTGAGCAATATCCTCGCCATTATTATTTCTTGGAAAATAATCGTTGAATATTTGTTCTTCTCGCAAAGGACGCATGTAGTTGCAGAGAATCGTCGATGGAGTCAGTTCGAGCAGACAGATGAGTTTACGAGGGATATAGTGATCGGACTAAAAAGGACAGTTTGGTCCTTCGGCAAATCGCAGCTGACAGACACCTAGAATCTTCCACAGTGCACTGGTTGTGCCGGAGATGGTTGCAATTGTGGAAGTAAAAGTTAGCCTCTCGTAAAACGCGTCAATCTACGCTTGCTATGTTGACCCCGCAAAGCACGTCTACTGAAATTCTGCATCAAGTGCATATGCATGTGGATGCTCCCATATCCAGCAGAACCATTAGCCGTAAATTAGTTGCTAGTAGTCTTCGCTCACATGGAAGACTACCATTGACCCCACAGCATAGACGGCAACGTTTGGAATGGTGCCTGATTAGAGCGATGTGGACTACGGGGTATCACTGGATCATCTCAAATGAGTAACGTTTCTGTTTTTTCAGTTTTTCGTTTCTGTTTTTCGCCGCGTACGAGTGTGACGTCGACCTGAAGACCGTTCCAATCCTGCATCAGTTGTGGGAACGTCCCATCACGCGACAACGCGGCATCAATGCTTGGGGCGCCATTACGTATGATTCCTGGTCATCTCTAGTTCGTATTCACGGCACTATGACAGTCCAATGTTACGTGGATGATGTGCTGCGGCCGGTGACTCTCTCCTGCCTTCAGTGGAGGCTCATTATCGGCACAATAACTCCCGACCGCGCCTTGATCGCATCAGCCAGCATGCCCTGCAAATTCTACTGCTGCTTTCCTGGCCACCGTGATCGCCAGATCTCTCATAAATCGAACAAGTTTGGGATATGATTGGACGCCATTTGCAGGCCCTGCCACTGTGCTTCCTTCAGAAGGCGAACTTTGGCAAATGGTTGACAGAGAATTGAGAGTTATTTCTCTGGACGCCATCCGTTCTCTCATTGACATTGTGCCTAGACGTGTTGCTTCATGCATTGCCGTCATTAGTCTAATTTTTATCATTAGTCAATTGTAAATTGAAATGTTAAATTTTAATTTTACAAACTATTAAGACAACTTGTAATTTTAACTTTAAATTGACTCAAATTATTTCAAAAGAAACGATCAGATTTTTTTAATGAAATAGAATCTAAGCAAACTTATACTTTAATAAATTTACAAGAAAATCATTGAAATAGTTATGTATCTAAGTTCCTTGCATATTGCTTCCTTAATGGAAAAATTATGTAGAATATTGAAGTATATTATAAAGCAATATTAATTATCATACGCACATTAAATGATATTAATATGAAAGGTTGCTAATGCATTTTTGATCAGCTAAATATTTGAGAAATGTTTGCTATATATTTTTATATTAAATCAAAAAACTTCGAATTGCACCCATTTTATTATTCACATTAAACTTACATTTTACTTCGTTTGTTTTTATAAGATGCATGACATGCAAAATCCTTAAAACTTGAGACATTGGGATATTATTTTAAAATTATTCATTTAAATGTTTCTCTTTCATCAATTTACAACAGAACTATTAGATTTTTTTGAGAAAAGTTATTGTTAAAAATCATATTCTTTCAAAATCAAGCATGTATTTTCGGTTTTCTACTTATACTGTTATTATTTACTGTGGAAGAAAATGTATTGAAATCTTGGATTTAAAAAGAATTTCATAGTAATTAGTCTTATACTGTAGAATAGCTTTAATAAATTGAAATTCATGTGCTAATAGATAAAATAATTAGATCATGACATTTACAATAAAGTTTTTAAGGATATAAAATTGAACATTTCAAAATAAAGAAAACATAAATATTCAAAATAAAGAAATTATAACATTTGATTATCTTTATATTTAAATTATAGAAACTACATAAACTTTCCGTTTTAATTGTAAATGAAATTTACTTGGGAACACATACTGTTTTATATTTAAAATATACAGGAAGGAAGGATTTTTTTATAAACATTCCATTAATTATAATGAAGTGATTTTTCGGGAAAACTAATGTAGTTTGAATAAACTTTCTAAATTTGTTTAACGCATATTTTTATAAAATATTTAATAAAGTGTGTATATTTCTTTAAAAATAATATATACACTAACAAACTAAAATTTTAGTGATTTTTTTTATATTGATAAACAATTTTTAAAAAATGCAGTTTTTCAAAGGTGCTTATTTTAAATTTAGGTCATTATTAATATAACAATATAATTTTCCTAGCATTTGTAGTGTAAAAACCTAAATATTTTTAAATTAATTCTTTTAAACTTAGCCGCGTGCGAAAATAGTCTCGGTCATGTTAGGAGTGTGAATGTAATTTAAATTGTATTAATACTGGAAAAACATCTTAAATTGTTTAATGTTTCGTTTTTTTAAAATTAACTGAATTTTAAAAGGTAATTTTAATAAGTTTCCTGATTAAAATTTAACAAGCAAAATTAAGAATTTTCTTTTTCCGAATCACTTTTCTCATCTCTTCCTGTATGTGAACAGGATTTTAATCTCTTTATTTTTTATATTTACTGTCTGGCGAGAGCGTACTACGGAAGATTTCTTATTTAATATTGTGACTGCATATATTTTACTTTAAATTGCTTTTAATGTAGAGAAATAAAAATGAATAAATATATATATTTTTTTGCACACGATAAAATTTATAAATATAGATAATTATTTTTCTCCGCTAATTCTGCATTAATCTGAGGGCACTGATTAAAACAAAGACTACTAATTAATTACTTTTTTGTAAGATGACTAAATACGATCATCATTGGTATTCTATAAATTGAATATGGTTTGTGAGATGCCTTAAAGTGGACAATTTCTGAACTGGATGAAGAAATGAACTCCATTCACACTAAGTATATATATATATGCATTGAAATTTAACCATACTTGAATTTCTGCTCAAGAATCTTGGTAAAAAACACTAATGCAAATTTAAATGTTGCATTCTTTCTCTCACCAATTATTATATTTTATGTATTTTGGACATTGCTTGTTAAAATCTTAATTTAAAAAATCATGTTTTTTTTTGTTTACCATTTTGTGAAATATAAAGGGGACTTTCTTAATGTAATTTTTTTTATGCTGTAACTAAGTTTTATACGTAATTTAAGTTTAAACAATTTTGATTCAAATAGATTTGTTGCATTGGTGGATTAGGATGATGCATTAAAATTTCAAAAATAAATTAGAAAATTAAATTTTTCAAAAGAAATTTTTGTGAACTTTAAACATTTTCAAAAAGTGAACATTTGTCCAAAAGAGAATAAAACCTCAAGAAATATTGACTTTATATAAATAACCGTAAAATAAATTGTTAAAAACAAATAAACAACTGTGAAATTGGTTGCACTTGTAAAAAAATCCCTATTCAATATCTTAATAATGAGCTGTTTTGAAATTTTCAATCATAAAAATATCAAATAAATATTAGTTTTCTGAAAAGTACACATATTTCACAGTGAACCTAGCATTTCTCATAGGTGCTTAGGTCTATGAAGCATCTTTCCAGGAAAATATAATGTAGATGTTTTTTTATTTCACTGAAATATTTAAACAAAATTGGCAACAGAGTACAACGGGCTTGTTGCCTGCACTTCACGCTTCCAAAAAACAGGTCTGAAATTAGATTATTGGTGCTGGGCATGTTTGACTCTGCCTTTTATACCTTTAGTAGGTCAATAAAATTGAGGATAATAAACATAATTGGGAACTAAACATGGGCCCAATTATGTTTATTATCATAGATTTTTATGTTTATTTTTATGTTTATTATCATTTTTATGTTTATTTTTATGATTATGATTTTTATGTTTTTAATTTATGTTTATTATCATAAATTTTTGCCCTTAATGGGCTATCATGCCACAGAGTTTGGTTTAGAAATATTTAAACATTTTTTTAGTTCAATCCCATTGATTATTAAAATGTATTTAGCTCTTTAAACATTATATATATTTTAATGTCCAAAGAGCTAAATATATATAGGTAAAAATATGTGTATTTACAATTGATTAAATATGACAAGAGAATAGAAAAAAACCCTTAAAATAGTTTTCTGATAAATTTTGAATGTTTTTATGGAGTCGATTCTGTTTTCATATATAATTCAATTTGAAGGAGAAAATGGAAGTTAACTTTTATACTGTGAAAATATGAATTTAGGGAATTATTATTTCAAGAAGACTACATTCAATACTGCTTTTAGAAGGAAATTTCTATTTTTGTCCTACTCACTTTTGCCGACAAACTCGGATAGTAGTGTGATCATAGAAATCAGCTGAGTTCAATGGCTGTTTTATGTTTTGATTAACCTAGCTCCTAATTCTACATAAACTTACTGGGTATACTTTAACTTATAGTTCCTGATCAGATTAACACTAATGTTAAAAAAATTTAACCTAGAATGACAAATGAAATTCGTATGCATGGAGACTTGTTAGAGAACAAAACTTCATATCTTTAATGTTATTCCAACTATATAAAAAAATATTTCAACAAGAGCAAATGGCATTATTAAATGTTCTTAAAGAGCTGAGTGTGTTATAGTTTGTGTGTATTTAAAGTAAACAATCTAAAAATGGAAAAAAGTCTAAAAAAATCTAAAAATGGAAATGAAGAATAATTATGATTCACAGCTTTACTTGTGATATTTGTTTTGTCTGAATATGAGCAGTACCACCACTGTTCAACCATTACTGCTCACTTTGAGCATGATGTGTTCCACTGCTTAACTGGTATTGCAGCTGATACAGCCCACAACTTAAACAGGAAGTATTAGACCAGGGGTAAACAAGGAATAATTCACTGGTATAATTTCTGCGAATAAGTGGTGTCAGAAAATGCCACAAAATAGGCGTTCCGAGAAACCTGTTTATGTTTTCCAGGAATTTAAAAATATCTGGTATGGCACCGGTGACAAATTATTTACCTTTTTCTTTTTTTCTCCATTTGAAATAATATTTGCGATTAACTTTTATTAATATTTTTAAGAAAATTAATTCATGAAAATTCTTTTCAAAGGTCATTAAATTAGTTTTTAAATATTAAATATTACTTTTTTATTAAAAGTAACATTTCTATAAAATTTTAGAAATATAAATGTTATGAAATTATATAGATGGAAGATATCTGTGGGATTCAAAATATCGAACTTATTTTGACAAACACAAAAAATGTTCTATTCTAGGAAATAAGTCATATGTTTCAGAAAACGTTTAAAATTCTGAGATGAGTTATAATTTGTATTAATACTAAACATGGATTTTTTTATGAGAAGGAAATAAATTGAAATTCAGAATTTTATTTTCTTTATATCTGAAGATAATTTTAAATTAATTTAGGTAAAATACACAGAACATGCTCTACATTTAAATATACTGTACCTAATGTTATTGAAAATATTGTTTCTTTTGCTTAATATATGTAACTGAAACAGTAATTTTGCTTCATATTTTGTGTTGCTGAGGTTGCTTAGGTGTAATAAATTTTTAATAAAATAAATTCAATATTAGATTTAAAAAAAATTCAAATTAAAGTAATATTTATTAACAATTCACGTGAATACTGCTGAGCCAAATTAAGTTTAATTGTAAAGATACAATAATGTAAAAAATTTTCGAATGAGGATTAAAATCTTAGTTAGCATTTATTGAAGTCTATATGTGTAATTGCAATTTATTTTTGATTACACAGTTAAATGTAATAGATATATAAATAAAAAATTTATTAAAAAATAAATCATCATTGCAGAATTAGTTTTGATTCTTAGATTCAGGAATGCATAATTATATTTTGTTTTTCATTAAATAATTTACATGGAAAATATTTGAACATTATTTGAATTGTAATGATAATTTACTTGCCATATATTTAAAGACTTGTTATTATTTTTATTTAAAGATTTGCAGAGAGTTATTATAAAATAATATCTCAGATATTTATTTTAAAAATATATTAAATTCAAAGCAGTGATGCAATGCAATAAGTTTGATTGAATTTAGATTATTAAATATACACTAGGTTTGTTAAATAATGATAGTTTTCAATATTATCAAAAAAATTATCAAAATAAAAAAAAATGTCGAGAAATTATATATTCTGAGTTTCAATATAAATAAACATATATATAAGATGTCTCGATGAATAAACAATCATAATTTTACAAAACTGTTATTACCCATCAGTCAAAATGTAAATAAGAATTCAATATGATGTAAATACTTTCATTGCTTCAACAGAGCAATGACGTCACATGACATGACGTCATCATCTCTTCTCTGTGAATTCACGAAGAATTCTCTGAGCAAGGTTTTAACCAGAGAATTCTCCAGTAGTTTGCACCTGCCCTTACTCTGGTTCACTGATACTCAACAGCTTGAGCAGCAACAATTCAAACAACAATTTAAATTTTTTTTAAATTCAATTCACAAACAAATTCAATCAAAACAAGAAATTTAATCAAATTCAATTTCAAATCAAACTAAGTCAATAAAATCAAAAAATAAAACAATCAAGTGAAATATAGAAGGTCAATCAATTGATAACTATGTCGAGAATGACATAGCTTGTGCAGGAGCTATTCTGCTGTTTAACTGCATATCTTCAGCAATAATTATTGGATCTGTGGAGCTTGAGTAGGAGCATTTTCAGCAAATGTAATTGGTAGAAAGTATATGTTTGGTAATCTTTTAATGAGTGTACATCTTGAGATGTTTCAGAATCCTCGAAAGGATATGGATTATTGTTTATAAGATACATGTTATAACGCTCTAAAAATTCTGATTATATAATGTTGTGGGTCCTAAAGTAACGACATGGAACTGAAAGTAAGAGATCTCTCTTGTGCAGTTGCTGTTTCATATTCTTTGACTGGTAATTCCTCATTATTGACTGTCTTTTCATCTTTATCTAAGTTTTCATTTACTGTTTAATAACATAGCTTCACCTAAAAAAATAATTCTTTTATAAGTAAATAAAGATCACATTTTTTTCAAAATGTAAGGTGCCATGCAAATTTTTATCTGAAAAATACTTGTACATTCAAGAAATTAACTATACCAAGCAGTGCGCAAAATAAATTTAATTGTTAAATTGTCCTTAGTTAATTTTTAACACAGAAATTCGCCTAATTTCAAGAAAAAGATAATTTTATATCAGAATCAACTTCTTTTCATTTGCCGTAAAGATCATTTTTAGAGATCTCTTGTAGTGTTTCCTTTGAATTATTTTTTTATGACTTTTAATGTATTTTTATGTTTGAAAAATTGTTTATTCTCTATAAATAATTTCAATACATCTTGAAATGAGTTCTACATTGATTTCAAGAATTGTCTTATAATATTAAATTTTCTCAAAGGCTCAGTAGTTTGACTCATAATGACAGTTTATAATTCATAACAAAATTCCTTATGTCATGCATTTTTTTCTTGTAATATTATCATGGAAGTCCATTCTCAACTTTATACTTTCCTTTTCAAAATATCTTTATATACTCAGGTAAACGTCTATAGTGTATGGTTTCAATTGTATTATTTCAATAAGAACCCATTCTAAGATGTAAAAAGAAAGTTTCAAATTGTAGTGTACGATAGTCCTTAATATCAATTGTTCAATAAATGATATTTGAGTTTGATTCATGTGGTTTCATTTTTGGTGTTAGATAATTGACAGTTAAAGAATTCAATAATATGCTTGATTGCATCTGTAATAATTGTGACAATTGCTGTAATAGAAAATATTGATCATTTCTTTATTCTGATTAGGAACTGTACAAGAAGCATGCTATTCATTTTAAACAAATTTAGATTATTCTTTCTAAACTTTCGAAACAACTGAATGCACATTTTGTTACATAAGAATTGTTCCAGATCAAATAGTCTAAATTATTTTTATTAGAAATAACTAAATACACTGACATTTTTGTTAGACATTAAATGTTAATTACCAATTTCCCTAACTGAATTTGTTATTGGTTATTCATTTGCAATAAATATAATAAATTTATACTTTACTTTTATATGGATTTTCTGTTATCTAAAAAATATTTCCTACTCCTCTGGTACTCTCTGGTAACTTAAAAATATCAGGGAAAGGAGATCGAAATGAAGTCCAAGGTGTGCTAGAAAAATAAAATTTGTTTTTTAGGTACTGTTTACATTATAAAATTTTTTCAAATGAAAATATTAATGTTATTTTGAAATAATATACCCTTGGTTGATGATAGTGTTCAGAATCTACTTTAAACTGTAAACTCTAATAAGCCCTTGTGTGCAAAAAAATGACTAAAGATGAGAGTTACTATCTGTCCTTTGAATATGTGCAGTTTATTTTACAAAGAGCAGGTAATAATTTCTTTTTTTTGTATTAATAAACAAAATTGCATATTACTTCATAATAAAGGGTTACTAAATAGGAAATATGTTTGATTTAGTAGAAGCACTCTTTGAAGCTGAAGGTCTTGCTTTTGATCCTAACCACTGTTGAATGTCATGTGACGGTTTCTGCTTTCTCCATGCACATCTTTCAGGATGAATATTTGAGATCTTTAGCAGAGAAGAGAATATAAATGTTATTTATGAAAAGTAATATTAGAGAAGGTAAGATCTTCACGTTCTTTACAATAGTCTTTGACTTTTACACTTATTGCTATACTCTGTCCTATTTTTTTTTTTTTTTGCTTAATTTATTTTACTGCTTGTTAAAATACTGTATGAGAAAAGCTCTTTAAACAAATGTGTACCCTTAGTTTTCTCTGTTTGTATACAAATCAATGTTTCCATCTAACTTAAATATTTGCACCCTTTCAAGGTATAATTACACTATGAAATTTAATCTAAATTTCTCTATAGTTAATATAATAAAAGTTTTTATATTTTTCAACTATTATGATTATTGTATAAAAAATTATTTCTATATATCTTTAGTTTAAGTAAACTATATCTTAATACTTACTCATTTTTCAAGCTTGAGCTGTGAGGTTGATACATTCCATGGGAATCTGAAGAATAAATTTTATAGGATTTATACTTGTGAAGTGTAAATGTCTGAAAATTGAATACCTTATTTTTATTCACAATGCTGAATTACTAAATGCTTGCTATTTCTAATTTATACTTATTTATAATAATGCTTTAAATTCACAAATAACAGCTGGCTCATGATTGCTGTAAGGATTTGTAATACTGAAATTAATGTTGATTTCTCGGTCATGTCAACATTAGAATAATTAAATTTTGTATTTTTTCTGTAGAGTCTTCAAAAAGTCTTGAATTATTTTAGTTTTCGGAACAACTATTTTATTCTATAAATAATTAAGTTAAAACTGACTGGCACTTCTTTCATGTTTGAATGAGTTGTAATTTTCTTATTTTAAAATCAATTTTTTTTAATTAAAATATATGACTTTGTAATTTAGCATTGTGAGTAATATTGCCCAGATTAAATATCTGATTTTATTTCATATATTTAAACTAGAATGAAATCAAAATGATACACATTCAACTATTGCAAAATTTTAGAATATTGGAAAACAAAATTCAATAATTTCAAGTGTAATTAATTTTAATTACTTTTCAAAATATTTCTTTGAAAACCAGAATTGAAATCCATGGAAAGAAGTGTTATCATTCATAGCAAAAATTGGTATGTTAAATGTAATAAAACTTTACTTTGCCTGAGCTTACTCAAAGTTTTTCCTGTACAATTTCTCCATTATTAGTTCAAAGGAATTTTGCTAAAATGAAAAATTTTAAATATCATTGATAAAGTTGACTCTGGAATAATGGGATGAACAAAATACAAATGTTTTTTAATTGATGTGATCAAATTATAAAATACAAGCAACAAAAGTGTTATTAATTGTAGTGGCTGTATTTTTAACATAAAAAAATGTATGGCTTATATCATGTATCAAACTTGCATCCTCTTTGTATAGCTAGTACAGGGGGCACTACAGTTGTTAAGTTGTAATCCAGTTGTCGACATGTGTATATGCTTTAATGGTACAAATTTGCATATTTCGTTGCTATTAACACATGATGTAAATTTCACTGATTTGCATACTTCCTTCAAGGTGGTGCATTTTGTGTGATAAACAGTGTATTTGTTTAATTTTTCATTTAAAGAACTTGGTCAGGTACCTTTGTCTTTTCTCAATTTACACAAGGTTCCAATAAATGTGAATTGACTTTCAAAGTGTCGCTGTTTCGAATGGAAATTATTGATCTAATAGAATAAATTCAATAATTTGCTTAATTGACTGGTTACTCACTTTTAAAGAAAATATCTTACCAAATATTGCATCCTCTCGTAGGGGAATCGGGGATAGTGCAAGCAATTCATCACGATTCAGAATGTAGTAAAAATGTTCACGAAGCATAGGTAACCCTATGAAGTAGGAAAAATATTAATATTACCTCTAAAGAGAATTGATTGGACATGGAAAAAATATATAATGTAAAATATTTAAATATATACCTTAAAAAATAAATCTGCAAGCTAATAACATAGCATTGATTCCAACAGACTTACTTATAAACCGATCATGAATTTTGAGCAGACATCATTTTATTGCCTCCTCAAATGATAATCCGTTTGTAGAAATGTTTTTAATTTACTTTTTTCTTGTGTAAATTTTTCAAATCGGAATCGATCATATTTCTATTTCAAAGGTTTACAGTGTTTTCTTTATATGTAATTCATAGTATAATCATTTGACTGACTGGCAATAGTATTTATTATACTATTTTCTTATTAGGAAACAATACATTCCCTCTGCTTAACAAATGACAGATTTACCTTAATATAAAAAAGCCACGTTTAATTCTTAAATCTCAATATTGTTTAAGCTTATAAGAAAATGTATTTATGTCTTGATAAATATGAAGTCGTTAACGTATGCCATATAACAATTATGGTAATTACTTAAGATTTCTTAAATTGGACATTATCTTAAAAATTAACTCAAGCAAATATAATTTATTTCTATGTTATTTGAAATTCCTAAAGATGTTTTATGTGAAAATGCTGTAAAAACTTTCTTAGCCTTTAACTTGGCAAGCACACAGATTTTTTATAACATTTCAAAAAGTAATTGGACATTCTTTTGAAATATTTAAAAAAACTTATTACTATATTATTTATTCATGTATAATATGTTGCATCAATACAGAAAACTTTTGATCGTCCAAATTGAGTAATTGTGCATTTCTCCCACATAAAATAAGCTCACTCTTGTTAAAATTTTCAAGTATGTTCTCAAATAGATTACTAATGGATAGTTTATGAGCTTTTTTCCCCCATATTTTTTACAGTATTTTAGTATTACATATTTATAAATTTTTTAGTTCTAGGAATGCTACTACATTCAACTTCTATAATGCATCATGCCCATTTTTGAATTTTGCACCATAAAACTCAATCAACCAACATTCAAATTTGACAATTCCTACCATGTATTTCAACATCTACTGCAATTATAGTCAACTTGATTTGTTAGAGATCACATGATCATATTGTTTTACTAACTGAAGTGTGCAAATGCTGTTTTATTTCATTGAAATGTGTCACAATTCCTTAAAAATTTGGCAACGTTTATTCTATGAAAAATAAAAAGCAAATAGAAAATTTTTTTGCTACAGCTCCCATAAATGTGTGAAAGTAATTTAAACAATGTGTATTATAAGATTGAAAAATTTTGTTGAAGAGTAAGAAAGCCTAAAATTAAAGATACCGTTCCTGTGGTGTTAAGTAGTGTAAAGAAAATATATTTATGATAAAATTAACCGATATAAAAAATATATACGAATAAGAAATAATCTACTTACTTGATAATAGAAATTGAAACATATGTAAGAAATTAAGTTTTTTCAACATATGGGCTAACTGCAAAATAAGAATATAATGTAAATTTTTAAGCTAAATAATGTTTCTGAACAAAGTTTATTTACTGCTTTCTTAGTGTTCAAAATATATAGCTAAAAAGTTACTTTTATAAGGAAGTTAAAATATTGGTTTACAATGAAAATTATTAAAATCTCTTAAAAAAAATTTCTGACTTAAGGATTATAAGGGCTAGTTTTACTAATCCAGACAACTGTGCTTACGTTCAAACTCCGTCTCAGATAGAGATGGACTGTAGCTCATAGATTATATAGCTGCCTGAGAGTCAATAAAAAGAATGTTTTGCTAAATTCTAGAGTAAATTTTAAATTTGGCGCAGTCACTGTTAAGTTGATATTACTAACAAGAATTGCAAAAGGATCGATGAGTTTTGCTGATTATACTCATTTAATAAAAATGATCTATTTAGATGCCCAAAGACTTTAGTTCCAAATTTGTTATCAGTAAAAGTTTCTTGGGAAACTTTTGATTGTTAAATTCATAACGTATATAATACTAATACAATGAATATATTTGATTCCATTTGAATTAAAAACTGCTTGCAGGTGTCAAACGAAGTAATGTTGCCAGTTTTCAAGAGTTGTATGATTCAAACTATGAAGAGATATTATATCCATAATCAAAATGTATACTCTTTGTGACTTATATTTTTAATTTCATTGAAAGTAATAATGTTTGCAAATATTTGAACAAAAAGAAATTAGAATTTCATTTGGTGGAAAAATAAGTCATTGGTTTTCCCTAAATTTGTGAAAATCAGTATATTCAAATTCTTAAATATCACATCTAGATAATTTTGCTTATTTTTGTGTCTCATAATTTAAATACCTTATTGCTAACAACCCAGCTGCAGATAGCAGCATTATAATGTGCATCTTCTAAATTGTTTTCCAAGAAGATTTTGTCATTGACAATGAGCTTTCAAATGTCGCCATCAAGAGAAGTGGAGCCCATAAAATTTCTTACCACCCACCTCCAACAGATGTGGTTGCATATATACTCAACAGTGCAGGTGAACCCGAATTGTACTTTTAGGTTTATATGTTTGCATTACTTGCTCATCACCAAGTGCTTCGCAATTTTGAGCCATGGTCAGGTAACGAGGTCACACCTGAGCTGGCATGGAAGATGTGCATGCAAAAAGCAGAAGCACAACATCTATCTACTCTTGTTCAACAGTTGCTGTGATCAAATTTAGGTTCATCATGCTCTGAAGAGCACCTGGCCTGTCACTAGTTTTATAAAATGTGTAACATTACTAATGCTTAATGATTATTTTAGTATTTTTTAACAACTGAAAATTAGTCTCTTAAAATAATGAAATGATGGATTGAGGAACAATTTACACAATTTATATTCTGAAGAGAATCTGAGGAAAATGAAATAATTAAACCTAACAGTAATAAAGGTAATAATTCATGAGTAACAAAAATACATTGTAGCAAAACTATAATGATGGGAGAAATTATTTGCATTTTTGAAGTACTTTGAAAGTATTAAAGAAATTAATATCATAGTTGACTTTTGTGATGAAAAATACATTCTTAAATTACTCTAAAATTATTACCATACATTTTAAATTGGTTTTTGCTGTGCTTTACGAGAGCTCAACAGTATTCAGTTAAGTTTAAAGAAAGCAAATATTATGCATTTATTAAATTTTTCATCAAATAACAAAATATACTTAAAATGTAAAAGTAATTATTTCTAAATGAAAACCTCAGCATGAGTAAATAGTTTGTGTTGTACAAATTATGCTTATGGAAGATTCAAAATGTTTCCATTCATTGTTATATAATTATATATTAACACATATTATATATTTGTTAGCATTATGATTTATATTGTGCAATTGAATTAAATCAGGTGTGTAATTATGAATTAAATTTTAAATTATATTGAGAATTTAGAAATTTCTTAAATACGTTACCTCTATCTTTTGTTGTAGCATGAACTTTTCTTCGATGCTGTTGGCGAAAGCTTGACGAGCATGTAACCATCGAATTACATGTTTCAAATTATTTTTCTCTGTAATGCACGAAATTTTTAATAGTTAATATCTTAAAGGTACACACATTGATTATTTTAGTACAGTTTTTTTAATAGAAAATCATGTATTACTCTAAATACATGATTTTCTATTAAAAAATTTTAGTCAAAGCTGCATTAGAATTTTATTACTGAAATATGTATTTGTCAAAAATTATATAATGTTAGAAATACAAAAATTAAAACTGTTGCTATCATTAAGTATTTAGAACTTGAAGTATATGTTGCTATGTAAATAATTGGAAAAAAGTAATAAGAAATATAAAACTCAAAATTTTAATGGTATATAATTAAAAATGAATACCATCAAAAAAATATTCAAGCTGTTTCTTATATTTTGATTCGTGCATTTTTGAGTTAAGAACTGTTAATAATTATACAGTAATATTTCCGCGCTTTTTTACCACTACAGTTACAGTGACCTTAAATTTGATGTTCGGTTTTAAATTATAATCGTGACGGATATTAAAAATAATTATACTCTTAATCTTTTTTTTAATGAAGATTTAAGAATTTCACCAGTCAATTCAACAGTGTTTTTTCAGAAAATTTTTCAACCTCTAACATTTTTTCATTCCATTTACCCATTCTATTAATTACGCAAAAGAGTAATGAATCTTTTACCATTTCTAAAAAATATCTGAGATTTTCTTAGTATTTTATCTAAACGAGAACCACAATTTCAAGATAAAATATTCCACAAGTCTAGCCAAAATTCCTTCCCCTCTTCTAGCAATAAATAAGAAACGTCTTCAATTTTGTGTATTTATGTGATTCTTCGGGATTAACTTCTTGGAAGATGAATGGTTAGTATTTGGGTTTCAGTTCTTTACTTCGTGAGCTCGCCTCCCATCTCGAAAGGCCGAGCTGGCAGCCGAATGGTTAGCGCTCTTGCCTTCGGTTCAACAGTTCGTGGGTTCGAATCCCACCTTGGGTATGGATGTTTGTAGTGGTTCGGAATCCACTTTAAACCGTAAGTCCCGGTCTAATTAGCCTTCGTGTGCAAAAAATGACCGTTGAGCGACAAAGAAACCAAACCAAACCAAACCAACCCATCTCGAAAGTGAAATTTTACAATAGTACAAAATCCACTTTAAAACTGTACGCACGGGGGGATCTCTCTAATCATTGTTTTTTCTAAAAGTAACTTTAAATTGGGAAAAAGTTTTTTATACTAACCATATCAGTTAAACAATAAGATGAATAAAGTTTGAATTCTAAAATTGAAATTATATAAAGAAAAATATTTTTTATACCTAATGTGTGATGTATGTCAATATGTCTGATCTGTAAATAACGCCAGCCTCAAGTATATTTTTCCCTCGGAATTTTGTAACTGGAATCCGTGAGGAATTTCTGACGCATAATCTGACTTCCGTTTTAGCATTCATTTGAGGGTAATCAACAAAATAATGGAAATATCGTTGGATGGTTTTGGGAAGAATGATAAGGTCTCGGAATCTCGCCCTGTCAAATTGCATTCTACGCTTAATGACGCAGTCTCAGAATGGGGGGGGTATATATTGCAGGAAAGAACGGTAACTATAAATCATTTTGTCCCGTGTGTATCATTAAATAAACCAATAGTTGAAAGACAATTTATAAGATGACTTAAGTGAAGATGAATGGTTAACAATATTAAGGTAATTATTTTCAAAAAACAGCAGATTGCTTTTCTACGTCGAAGAAAATTGTCCTAAAATGCAGTTTTTAAAGAGAAAAAAATGATTCTTTTCATTGAGTGATAATCAGTAAATGTAAAGTAAAATTGTTTTTAATTAAAAGTTTTATTTTACATTATTTTCGTATAATGGCTACTAAATAATTTTCTTTTAAATAATACTTTATAATGAGAGCAGTGTGGTAAAATAGTTCAAAGCTTGAACAGTTCTTCGAACTTTCGATTTTAACAATATTTTGTCGGAATCTATAAATATCGTAAATATGAGCGTTTGCTGCGTAACTTAATTCAATTAAGGAGTAATGAACATGACTGGTACTATGCATAATAAATATTAATGATGTAAACACATGTGCTGTAGATTAATTAATTCGCCTTATTATAATTGTTAAATAATGGCCGCCTTCTAGGATTTTCCATTTCAGTTCTACAAAGGGCTAAGTGGTGGCACCTTTTATAATGGGTGTACCATCGTAGCCTCTTTGAAAAGTGATTAGGTCACTTTTCTGAATAGGTCTGAGCAGTAAATTGTGACATTTGTCTCCTCATTGCTGTACGCAGTTGGTTAAAAATGGCTCTTGCTGATATATATACATATACCATAAAATGATATATATATATATATATATGTGTGTGTGTGTGTGTGTGTGTATATTATATATATATATATACGCACACACACAGTACGTGCCATTAAAATTGCTACACCAGGAAAGCGGGACACCACACACGTGAAATTTGCATGACAGGTAGAACTTGCTGTGATATGAAAATAATTAGATTTTCAGCGCATTCATACAAAGCAGGCGACAGTAGCGACAGCTACAATGTGTATAAAACCAGAGATTTGACAGCAGTTTTCTAATATTCAATTTCCGTTTCAACGTTGTTTTTGGATAAGAAAGTTGCTGTAATATCTCGCGTAAGAAGAAGAAATGCCTATCAGCACGTGTCTGACTTTGATCAAGGAAGGATTATAGCCTATCGAGATTGCGGTTTATCGTACCGCAATATTGCTGCTCGCGTCAGTCGAGACCCCATGACTGTTAGCAGAATATGGAATCGATGGGTTCAGGACAATCACACGGAACCTCATGCAGGATCTCAGCGACACCTCATCACTAACAGCAGGGAAGACAGACATTCTATCCTCTACACAGCCACGTCATGAACCCTGAGTCGAGAAATGGAGTCATTTGCAAGGCAGCAAGTTTCTGCTCGAACAGTTCGACGACGTTTGCAGCAGCATTGATTGTCTGCACGGTGACCATGACTTTGACTACCAGCGACGCTGCGTCACAGACAGGAGCGCCTTCAATGGTGTGATCAGTGACGAACCTGGACGCGGGAATGGCATCACATCATTTTTACAGATGAATCTTGGTTCTGTGTACAGGACCATGAAGGCCGCATCCGTGTTTGGAGGCATCGTGGAAAACGCGCATTGCCAGCTTGCATTGGACATCGCCATACTGGCCCATCTGCTGGAGTGATGGTATGGGGTGCCATTGGATACACGTCTCGATCACCTCTTGTTCGCATTACCGGCACTTTGAACAGCAACCGTTACATTTGCGATGTGTTAATGCCCGTGGCTCTGCCCTAAATTTGAGGCCTCTCTAATGTTTTGTTTCAACAGTATAATGCACGACCGCATGTTGCCCGTATTGTTCTGAACTTTCCTTGATACAGAACAGGTTCGACTGTTACCTTGGCCAGCACGTTCTCCTAATCTGTCACCAATTGAGAACGTGTGGTCAATGGTCATCACTCACCATCCACTTCTGTCAATGATCAGTGGCATAGTGTTGAAGCTGCATGGACTGAGATCACCGTACATGCCATACAATCTCTGTTTGACTCCATGCCTAGGCAGATAAATGCTGTTTTTGCAGCCAGAGGTGGCTGCTCTGGGTACTTATTTCTCAAGATCTATACATCCTAATATCCTGTAAATCTAATCACTTATTTCCACTATAATGTATGTGTCCAGTAAATATCGTTCTGTTATTTGATAAAATCTTTCTATTTATATAAAATCTATTTATATAAAATCTTTCATCTACTGCAGTTATTTCTTGGGTAGGTCACCACCAATATTTCTGGCAACTGTACCTATGGTTTTGGAAGGCTTTGTGAGCTCACTAAACTACACTATTGTTCATTTCGAACTCTTCAACTATACTGGTCACACTATGTTTCTCCCACAGCTTTTCACTCATCCTTTCACGCGTGAAGTCGTCCAGGTAATTTCTTCTAGCCATATTTCATGAAAAAACTCGTTTTCTTTTGCATCGTATATCGGCAATAAAAGGAAGGACGGAAATGCAGTCTTGAGCTGCTCATGTTAAACGCTCACTTTTTACGTATGTTCAGCTCATCTGTGACTTTCTCCCCGCCATTTGCATGCACATAACCCTTACTAAATTGTGTGTCCATTCTATTGATCATGAATTCTGTTTCCTCTACGAAGGTGGGTGTTCTAACACTATGACATCATGAGCCCTTCCCTTTTTTTCCCCCCAAAAACCATTGTGAGGCATTTAACTTCAACGTGCATCATTTCAGTTTGAAAAGACTTTGTGTACCATATTCATTTGTCACTTGGAAGTCTGGGAAACTTCGGCGCGTGTGCACAAATTCCAATAGAATGTATGCTGAAATTAGAACATCTATCTCCTATTATTCAGCGCCTAGCTGATAGTTGAATTGTTAATTCTCTGCCGATCGGTTCGGCTACCAATTCAAGTTTGGATGTTTATGGTTCAGAATCCTCTAAGCTGTATGTTTCGCTCCAATCAACTTCAATATAATGTATACTGTTTTTTTATTTCGTTATTTAACTTAAATAAGAGTGATAAGATGAACAATGATTTGTGTTCGCATTGAATCTAAAAATAGTTTGGTGCATTCCTGGGGCCTGAGCAGCTACCAGGCGCGTCGGCAGGTGGTGGATCGCCGAACCTCCTGTAGGAATGACTGGATAGCCTTGAATATAGAATCAGAGGCCGCGAACCAGCTCCCGTAAACCCTGGTGTTTTGCGACCCGTGCCTAGGGCTATTTGGCACCGCGGTAATGGTGTCTTAACGGAGCCTCTAGTTGCCTGGCGATTTTCTAGATCTTTTTTGCCTTGCCCAGTAACTCAGGGATTGCTGGGTGGACTATTATATTACCTGAGCTTATTAGTTGTTAGCTTATGGCTAAAAAGACGCAAGAAATAACCAATCTTTCTGCATTTGCAGGTGAAGCCTCTGAAGTAGACCTTACTGAAAAAGACAAGAGAACTCAGAGGCAATCTATAGTGAAGGGGCAGCAATGAATTCTTCACAGGAGGTAAAAGTGACCTCCAAACCATATGCTTCTGGGGAAAGTCAGGAGGCTATCGCTAGCATGACTTATTCTCTGACCAGAATCATCTGTGGATCATCAGCGAGGATTTCCTTTGAAATTCTAAGATGCTCTAGGCAGAAGATACGTTTAATCGTAGGCTTCATAACTGGGCACTACTATTTCAGAAAACATCTCCATAAAATGGGACTGTTTCAGCAAGACCCTATCTGCAGGAAATGTCATATGCAAGAGGAAACGGCCAAGCATATCATCTATGAAGGCGAGGCTCTAGCCCTCCTTAGATTAACCTCTTTAGGCATCATCCATACTAGAGAATTACACTTAGACTCCATTAAAGGACTCGGACTTTATTAATAAAGTGGGTGACCCGAGCAACTAAAACTAAGAAACAATGTGTTTTGAGTTAACAGTACAAAATGCTGATAATAGCAGAGGTGCCCAATGACATACAAACCCAGGGCTAGGGAAAGAGAAGGGCTGGCTCAAATGCTCCCCAAAACTGTCACCGGAAATAGCCGTTGATGACGTAGTCAGGCATCCAAGGAGAGTAAAGCTGCCTGGAATTTCTAAGCAAAATACTTACTTTTTATTTTTAAGTTCATTTTGTTTTTAATCAGAGTGAAAAAAACTACAAATGCCTCTCAAATATTTAGTAAATTTGCAATTATTATTTAATAAACCCAAAAAAATTATTATTAATATTGAAATTAACTTAAAATTGTATAACCAATATAAAAATATATTTACCTATTAGCTTCAGCTTATCTTGATTTTTTGACTATTGACCCATTTCTTGTTTTTCTGTTGAGCTTTATTATGAGATACTATCGCTGCATTTCTATTTAAATACCTAATTCGTATAAATGTTCTCAAGCGACAAAAAAGTTAATTCGATTTACAGTAGGAAAAGAAGACTCTGTTTCATTTATTAATGTTGCTATGACATTTTTCCCTTTAGAAAATGTGTCGCCATGAAATTTGCGAAATATTATGTCCATTTGTTTTATAGTTTCCATCCATGCTTTTGTTATAACAGTAAGTCCCCCAGCAGAAATTAAATTAATCCATTCGGAATGATTGGGCATATCGACTGTATTTCTTGATACAGTTCCAAGTGAATTATCTTTAATTTTATAAGCAATATAACCTGCCACATAAACCATAGCTTCTTTTTCAAATGGAGATATATCACAATTTTGATTGGAAGAGGCAAGTTCATTTCCCCAAGATAAAGGTAAGGGATTAATTAAGAATTCACGATTTAATTCATCATCTTGAGAATCAAAAGAATTGATAATTTCTTGACGCTCTTTTACATTAAATGCAGAGTCTAACATTTCACTTGTTAAATAAACGTCTGGTCCATTTTCTAAAGAGTTTACTTTCGGTGACAAATTAGGTAATTTATTGGCGAGCAATATTTCTTTTAAGCGAATAATTACTTCAGATGGAGAAGGATGGTCATTGAATCTCCCGAGACCTCTACTTTGGCTGAAGAGGCTTTCGAGCGCATCTTGAGTAAGTCTACTTGTTAAAATATAAGATACATTTATAGATTTTAAGTCTTCATATAATCCATAAAGAGAATGAATTGAAACAATTATCCCTTTCTGAAAAGGCAAAACCGATTTTTTCCCAAATACACGTAAATTGAAAACTTCCTCCTTGATTGCGTTTAAAGTTTCTTTTTGAGTATCAAAGTATTTTTGCACTCCAAAAGTAGCTTTTAAAGACTTGTTACTGGGAGGTATTGGAACGGAGCTGTTCATAGTATCAAATAAATTATCGATTAATGAAAAAAATGCAGCCGCTTTAGTATTTCCAGTGAAATGTATTATAGCTTTAGCAGTAGTTTCCGAAAATAAAGTCTTTGCAGGTGTAACCTTTTGTCTTTCATTTCCTTTAACAGTTAGAAATTGGGGCTTCAGTTTATGACAAATTTTTATTTCCCCGACATCTTTATTCAATATCTCATGTAATATTCTAGAATTTATAATTGTACCGTCACGCAAAACTAAACCACTATCTAAAAAATGGTTCCTCAATAACTTGATATAATGAGGCATATCAGCGAAAACCCATATTTTCCTTGAATCTTTTGAAGGATGAAGAAAAAACGATTTGTATATAGTTATTTCGAGTTCTTTCCATAAGATATGACACCGCAACAGCACACGATGTCATGTTTTCCTCTTCAAAAAATACTCTTGCTTAAAATGAAAACATTAACATTAAACAAGCCAAAATGAATGAAAAAGCTGCGATCAGACACAAGCTAGCATAGAGAATGCCAGCCAGTTGATGCCCAGTGACGTCACGCTCTTCCCCTCTCCGGTGACAAGGCGGCATGCGATACATCAAAGCAATGAGCCAGCCCTTATTTTCCCTAGCCCTGATACAAACCCAACTCTAAGTAGAAGAAGAAGATGTATTCTCTTTAGAGATATTGGTTCACAAGAGAAATATTGCGACACTGAACATCATCTTACTGCAAAGTGAAATCATTAAAGATTGTAAAAGTTTGGAAAGAAACATTTAGATTCAGTATTATATTAATATACTTCTAAGCATTATATAAGAGTCCAATATGTCACCAGGTACAGATCAATAAGTTCAGATCAATCTGTTCTAGCACCATTACTTCTCACATACGTATTCCTTTTCGGTAAATTAATCAAGATATTGATAATTTAATTCCTTATATACCTAAACATGTTGACAATCTTTTTATAATGCAAACAAGAATTGTCAGATATTCTTATTTTCAGTCCATTTTACATGACTAAATAAAAGCTCGAATATTTCTCCTGGTAACAAACAAGACACAAATGCTACCATCATAAAAAAGTTGTTAAATAGAACTGCGCATATAGTATCATTGGTTGCATTGTGGCGTGGTATTGTTAAATTTGAAATAAACATAAAATAGCAATATAAATTAAATAGAATAAATAGCAATCTAGGAATTAAAAATTGGTGAAGCAATAAATAAAATTACATTATCAAAATTTAAAATTATTTTGGAATAAGGTGAAAGTAAGGCCTTGTAAGGTGTATTTGAAAAGCCAACCTATGTTTTATAAAAATATTTAATATAATAATAATAATAATAATAGCATAAAATTCAAATAATAAATAAAATTTTCAATTATAATAATTAAATATAATTTTTGTTTTATAGTCCTATTAAAAATTTTTTACACTTATTTTAATTTTTTGATACGTAGATCGTTGATTTTGAATTACTACGATTTCTTTATCATAGAGTGAATGATGTTAAATGTAAAATAAATTGAATCAATATTCCTTTAAATCCTTCTTCCGGTATCTGTAATAAAAAAGACAATATTTTTAAGAATGAAAAGATGAATGTTCTTTCTTCATAATAACACCAGACAAGAATAAAATTTATTAGTAAATTAATTTAATAATAAGAATAAAATTTCATTGCAATAAATTACTAACATTAAATTATGTAAATTACTTATTTCAATTGATATTGTAACTCCTTTTGCTTTTATTTTTTAATAATTGAATTTGGCTTACAAGCGTATTAAGTTAGCCAACCGTAAATTGCGTAAATCAATAAAAATGATTCAAACACAATAAAATAAGATACAAATAATATTTATTTTTGATTAGTTTCATTTTATCTTGTATTTTTTATAATGCTCAATTTTTGAAAGTCTAATACTTGGTTAATTAAAAGGATTAAATCTATACTGTTCATTGAAATCGAGACAATATTAGGAGATAATTTCTGAGGGCGTATAGCATCAATATAAAATCATTACAGAATATTGAAATTTCTAGAATGTTTCTAAGTAAAAAAAGCTCAGAAAAATCAAAACTGGACTCCACGTACAACTTCTTAACAGTTTAAAGTTGTTATAAACTTTCAATATGCACAGAATATAACCTTTGGGGAAAATTTTCTTCTCTTATTCAATAGAAACTAACAGAAAGTCGAGGGTGTGGTCTTATCAGAAATGCACGATGAACATTAGCTTTGAAAACTTGTAAGAAAGGTGTTGCATATTCAACTATAATATTTTTACCTTTATTTTCCGAATAATATATACACTTCCATTATTTCTGCTGATACAAGATAACACCATTCCCGTTTAAATGAGGCTTAAAGAACATCCTAGTTGAAAAACTTTTGACAGTCGTTGTTAGTCATTCAATCTCTTAAAGCAACTTTAAGATATTATCTTCCGATTTGCATAAATGCTTTCCAAGGAATAAAAAATCTCAACCTTGAGTATCTTCTGTAAACCTTGTATATTTGTTTATACTATTAAATTTTGTTAAATAGTAGAATGTTACCCACTTTCTACGAATATGGATACTTTGAAATGTATAAAAGTATAAATTTTGAAAAGTAACTTTTGTAAAAAGAACTTTTCTTCTCCAAATGAGACATATAGTGATCTTTACCAGGGGATATACGAGTAAGCTGTACGAGTTATAATCTTTCATGTGCATAATGAATTTACAATTGAATCACGCGCATATCATTGTACACAGTAAAGTCACATTAATGTTATCACGCCTCTAAAGCCAGAATAACACCTTTCGCAGAGCGGACTGCTGCAAGATGTACAAGCAGAGTCTTTTAAGTTCATGAAAGTATTTACTGGGATATTTAGCCAGGGCCGTGGCTATTTGCGCTAAATTACTTGGGTGAGGATCCATGCCACGAACAACCCGATAGAGATGATTCTACTCAATCTCAATTGGGCTTAAATCAGTTCCACGGCACGTTGGTTAAGATTTAAGGTCAGGAACCGGCAAAGTGGGCAATATCCGCGCCATTATTATTTCTTGGAAAATAATCGTTGAAAGTTTGTTCTTCTCGCAAAGGACGCATGTAGTTGCAGAGAATCGTCGACAGATGAGTTTACGAAGGATATAGTGATCGGAATAAGAAGGACAGTTTGGTCCTTACGGTAAATCGCAGTTGACAGACACCTAGACTCTTCCACAGTGCACTGGTTGTGCCGGAGATGGTTGCGGAAGTAAACGTTAGCAAGCGTAGATAGACGCGCTTTACGAGAGGCTATGTTGACCCCGCAAAGCACGTCTACTGAAATTCTGCAGCATGTGCATATGGATGCTCCCATATCGAGCAGAACCATTTGCCGTAAATTAGTTGCTAGCAGTCTACGCTCACATGGAAGACTACCATTGACCCCACAGCATAGACGGCAACGTTTGGAATGGTGTCTGATTAGAGCGATGTGGACGACGGGGTATCACTGGATCATCTCAAATGAGTTACGTTTCTGTTTTTTCAGTGTTAGTCGCCGCGTACGAGTGTTACGTCGACCAGGAGACCGTTCCAATCCTGCATCAATTGTGGGAACGTCCCACCACACGACAACGCGGCACCAATGCTTGGGGCGCCATTACGTATGATTCCTGGTCATCTCTACTTCGTATTCACGGCACTATGACAGTCCAATGTTACGTGGATGATGTGCTGCGGCCGGTGACTCTCTCCTGCCTTCAGTGGAGGCTCATTATCGGCACAATAACTCCCGACCGCGCGTTGATCGCATCAGCCAGCATGCCCTGCAAGTTCTACTGCTGCTTTCCTGGCCACCATGATCGCCAGATCTCTCATAAATCGTACAAGTTTTGGATATGATTGGACGCCCTTTGCAGGCCCTGCCACTGTGCTTCCTTTAGAAGGCGAACTTTGGCAAATGGTTGACAGGGAAGGGAGAGCTATTTCTCTGGACGCCATCCGTTCTCTCATTGACTTTGTGCCTAGACTTGTTGCTTCGTGCATTGCCATCCACAATGGTCCTACAACCTAATGACCCGACCCTATTCTCGCTCTGCATTATGCATATCATTTCGAAATACAGATTATATATTGTTCGTAACTGTCTCTTTCTGTTCGCTAAGTTTCATCACTTTCTGACAACTTCTTCTTGGTGTTTAGTTTTCAATGTCGAGCAGTGTATATTAACGATTTAAATTTTCACTTTAAATTGTTAATATTGGGCTAAAATTATTTCAGACTCCATATATATTTATAATTTAAATTTTTTCACAAAATTTATTTTTCTTTTTAAGTTGATACACCAAGTGCGAAATTTAAAATATATAATTGTACAGTCATTAGGCTAATTTTTATTGTAAATTGAAATGTTAAATTTTAATTTTACAAACCATTAAGACAATTTATAATTTTAACTTTAAATCGACTCAAATTATTCCAAAAGAAACGATCAGATTTTTTTAATGAAAGAGAATCTAAGCAAACTTATACTTTAATAAATTTACAAGAAAATCATTGAAATAGTTATGTATCTAAGTTCCTTGCATATTGCTTCCTTAATGGAAAAATTATGTAGAATATTGAAGTATATTATAAAGCAATATTAATTATCATACGCACATTAAATGATATTAATATGAAAGGTTGCTAATGCATTTTTGATCAGCTAAATATTTGAGAAATGTTTGCTATATATTTTTATATTAAATCAAAAAACTCGAATTGCACCCATTTTATTATTCACATTAAACTTACATTTTACTTCGTTTGTTTTTATAAGATGCATGACATGCAAAATCCTTAAAACTTGAGACATTGGGATATTATTTTAAAATTATTCATTTAAATGTTTTTCTTTCATCAATTTACAACAGAACTATTAGATTTTTTTTGAGAAAAGTTATTGTTAAAAATCATATTCTTTCAAAATCAAGCATGTATTTTCGGTTTTCTACTTATACTGTTATTATTTACTGTGGAAGAAAATGTATTGAAATCTTGGATTTAAAAAGAATTTCATAGTAATTAGTCTTATACTGTAGAATAGCTTTAATAAATTGAAATTCATGTGCTAATAGATAAAATAATTAGATCATGACATTTACAATAAAGTTTTTAAGGATATAAAATTGAACATTTCAAAATAAAGAAAATATAAATATTCAAAATAAAGAAATTATAACATTTGATTATCTTTATATTTAAATTATAGAAACTACATAAACTTTCCGTTTTAATTGTAAATGAAATTTACTTGGGAACACATACTGTTTTATATTTAAAATATACAGGAAGGAAGGATTTTTTATAAACATTCCATTAATTATAATGAAGTGATTTTTCGGGAAAACTAATGTAGTTTGAATAAACTTTCTAAATTTGTTTAACGCATATTTTTATAAAATATTTAATAAAGTGTGTATATTTCTTTAAAAATAATATATATACTAACAAACTAAAATTTTAGTGATTTTTTTTATATTGATAAACAATTTTTAAAAAATGCAGTTTTTCAAAGGTGCTTATTTTAAATTTAGGTCATTATTAATATAACAATATAATTTTCCTAGCATTTGTAGTGTAAAAACCTAAATATTTTTAAATTAATTCTTTTAAACTTAGCCGCGTGCGAAATAGTCTCGGTCATGTTACGAGTGTGAATGTAATTTAAATTGTATTAATACTGGAAAAACATCTTAAATTGTTTAATGTTTCGTTTTTTTTAAAATTAACTGAATTTTAAAAGGTAATTTTAATAAGTTTCCTGATTAAAATTTAACAAGCAAAATTAAGAATTTTCTTTTTCCGAATCACTTTTCTCATCTCTTCCTGTATGTGAACAGGATTTTAATCTCTGTATTTTTATATTTACTGTCTGGCGAGATCGTACTACAGAAGATTTCTTATATAATATTGTGAGTGCATATATTTTACTTTAAATCGCTTTTAATATAGAGAAATAAAAAATGAATATATATATATATTTTTGCACACGATAAAATTTATAAATATAGATAATTATTTTTCTCCGCTAATTCTGCATTAATCTGAGGGCACTGATTAAAACAAAGACTACTAATTAATTACTTTTTTGTAAGATGACTAAATACGATCATCATTGGTATTCTATAAATTGAATATGGTTTGTGAGATGCCTTAAAGTGGACAATTTCTGAACTGGATGAAGAAATGAACTCTATTCACACTAAGTATATATATATGCATTGAAATTTAACCATACTTGAATTTCTGCTCAAGAATCTTGGTAAAAAACACTAACGCAAATTTAAATGTTGCATTCTTTCTCTCACTAATTATTATATTTAACGTATTTTGGACATTGCTTGTTAAAATCTTAATTTAAAAATATATTTTTTTTTGTTTACCATTTTGTGAAATATAAAGGGAAATTTCTTAATGTAATTTTTTTTATGCTGTAACTAAGTTTTATACGTAATTTAAGTTTAAACAATTTTGATTCAAATAGATTTGTTGCATTGGTGGATTAGGATGATGCATTAAAATTTCAAAAATAAATTAGAAAATTAAATTTTTCAAAATAAATTTTTGTGAACTTATTTTCAAAAAGTGAACATTTGTCCAAAAGAGAATAAAACCTCAAGAAATATTGACATTATATAAATAACCGTAAAATAACTTGTTAAAAACAAATAAATAAACAACTGTGAAATTGGTTGCATTTGTAAAAAAAAATCCCTATTCAATATCATGATAATGAGCTGTTTTGAAATTTTCAATCATAAAAATATCAAATAAATATTAGTTTTCTGAAAAGTACACATATTTCACAGTGAACCTAGCATTTCTCATAGGTGCTTAGATCTATTAAGCATCTTTCCAGGAAAATGTAAATGTAGATGTTTTTTTATTTCACAGAAATATTTAAACAAAATTGGCAACAGAGTACAACGGGCTTGTTGCCTGCACTTCACGCTTCCAAAGAACAGGTCTGAAATTAGATTATTGGTGCTGGGCAAGTTTGACTCTGCCTATTATACCTTTAGTAGGTCCATAAAATTCAGGATAATAAATAAACATGATTGGGAACTAAATATGGGCTTTTGCATTTGGCTCATCGCCTAATTGGGCATATGCTTTGCACCCCAAGGCCCTCTGTCATGAAAACAGATATGGGCATTGTAGATTTTTGCCCTTAATGGGCTATCATGCCACAGAGTTTGGTTTAGAAATATTGAAACATTTTTTTAGTTCAATCCCATTGATTATTAAAATGTATTTAGCTCTTTAAACATTATATATATGTTTAATGTCAAAAGAGCTGAATATATATAGGTAAAGATATGTGTATTTACAATTGATTAAATATGACAAGAGAATAGAAAAAAAACCCTTAGAATAGTTTTCTGATAAATTTTGAATGTTTTTATGGAGTCGATTCTGTTTTCATATATAATTAAATTTGAAGGAGAAAATGGAAGTTAACTTTTATACTGTGAAAATATGAATTTTGGGAATTATTATTTCGAGAAGACTACATTCAATACTGCTTTTAGAAGGAAATTTCTATTTTTGTCCTCACTTTTGCCGACTAACTCGGATAGTAGTGTGATCATAGAAATCAGCTGAGTTCAATGGCTGTTTTATGTTTTGATTAACCTAGCTCCTAATTCTACATAAACTTATTGGGTCTGCTTTAACTTTTAGTTCCTGATCAGATTAACACTAATGTTAAAAAAATTTAACATAGAACGACAAATGAAATTTGTATGCATGTAGACTTGTTAGAGAACAAAACTTCATATCTTTAATGTTATTCCAACTATATAAAAAAATATTTCAACAAGAGCAAATGGCATTATTAAATGTTCTTAAAGAGCTGAGTGTGTTATAGTTTGTGTGTACTTAAAGTAAACAATCTAAAAATGGAAAATAGTCTAAAAAAATCTAAAAATGGAAATGAAGAATAATTATGATTCACAGCTTTACTTGTGAGATTTGTTTTGTCTGAATATGAGCAGTACCACCACTGTTCAACCATTACTGCTCACTTTGAGAATGAGGTGTTCCACTGCTTAACTGGTATTGCAGCTGATACAGCCCACAACTTAAACAGGAAGTATTAGACCAGGGGTAAACCAGGAAGAATTCACTCGTATAATTTCTGCGAATAAGTGGTGTCAGAAAATGACACAAAATAGGCGTTCCGAGAAACCTTTTTATGTTTTCCAGGAATTTAGAAATATCTGGTATGACACCGGTGACAAATTATATACCTTTTTCTTTTTTTCTCTATTTGAAATAATATTTGCGATTAACTTTTATTAATATTTTTAAGAAAATTAATTCATGAAAAATCTTTTCAAAGGTCATTAAATTAGTTTTTAAATATTAAATATTACTTTTTTATTAAAATTAACATTTCTATAAAATTTTAGAAACATTAATTTTATGAAATTATATAGATGGAAGATATCTGTGGGATTCAAAATATCAAACTTATTTTGACAAACACAAAAAATGTTCTATTCTAGGAAATAAGTCATATGTTTCACAAAACGTTTAAAATTCTGAGATGAGTTATAATTTGTATTAATATTAAACATGGATTTTTTTATGAGAAGGAAATAAATTGAAATTCAGAATTTTATTTTCTTTATATCTGAAGATAATTTTAAATTAATTTAGGTAAAATACACAGAACATGCTCAACATTTAAATATACTGTACCTAATGTTATTGAAAATAAAATTTCTTTTGCTTAATATATGTAACTGAAACAGTAATTTTGCTTCATATTTTGTGTTGCTGAGGTTGCTTAGGTGTAATAAATTTTTAATAAAATAAATTCAATATTAGATTTAAAAAAAATTCAAATTAAAGTAATATTTATTAACAATTCACGTGAATACTGCTGAGCCAAATTAAGTTTAAATGTAAAGATACAATAATGTAAAAAATTTTCGAATGAGGATTAAAATCTTAGTTAGCATTTATTGAAGTCTATATGTGTAATTGCAATTTATTTTTGATTACACAGTTAAATGTAATAGATATATAAATAAAAAATTTATTAAAAAATAAATCATCATTGCAGAATTAGTTTTGATTCTTAGATTCAGGAATGCATAATTATATTTTGTTTTTCATTAAATAATTTACATGGAAAATATTTGAACACTATTTGAATTGTAATGATAATTTACTTGCCATATATTTAAAGACTTGTTATTATTTTTATTTAAAGATTTGCAGAGAGTTATTATAAAATATTATCTCAGATATTTATTTTAAAAATATATTAAATTCAAAGCAAGGATGCAATGCAATAAGTTTGATTGAATTTAGATTATTAAATATACACTAGGTTTGTTAAATAATGATAGTTTTCAATATTATCAAAAAAATTATCAAAATAAAAAAAATGTCGAGAAATTATATATTCTGAGTTTCAATATAAATAAACATATATATAAGATGTCTCGATGAATAAACAATCATAATTTTAGAAAACTGTTATTACCCATCAGTCAAAATGTAAATAAGAATTCAATATGATGTAAATACTTTCATTGCTTCAACAGAGCAATGACGTTACATGACATGACGTCATCATCTCTTCTCTGTGAATTCACAAAGAATTCTCTGAGCAAGGTTTTAACCAGAGAATTCTCCAGTAGTTTGCACCTGCCCTTACTCTGGTTCACTGATTCTCAACAGCTTGAGCAGCAACTGTTCCACTTGTCAACTATGTCACGTTCAATTTTATTTTTTCTATTTCAATTTTTTTTCAATTCAATTCACAAACAAATTCAATCAAACAATTAATCAAAACAAGAAATTTAATCAAATTCAATTTCAAATCAAACAAAGTCAATCAAATCAAAAATATAAAACAATCAAGTGAAATTTAAAAGATCAATCAATCAACAACTATGTCGAGAATGACATAGCTTGTCCAGGAGCTATTCTGCTGTTTAACTGCATAGCTTCAGCAAGAATTATTGGATCTGTGGAGCTTGAGTAGGAGCATCTTCAGCAAATGTAATTGGTAGAGAATATATGTTTGGTAATCTTTAAATGAGTGTACATCTTGAGATGTTTCAGAATCCTCGAAAGGATATGGATTATTGTCTTTAAGATACATGTTATAACGCTCTAAAAATTCTGATTATATAATGTTGTGGATCCTAAATTAACGACATGGAACTGAAAGTAAGAGATCTCTCTTGAGCAGTTGCTGTTTCACATTCTTTGACTGGTAATTCCTCATTATTGACTGTCTTTTCATCTTTATCTAAGTTTTCATTTACTGTTTAATAACATAGCTTCACCTAAAAAAATAATTCTTTTATAAGTAAATAAAGATCACATTTTTTTCAAAATGTAAGGTGCCATGCAAATTTTTATCTGAAAAATACTTGTACATTCAAGAAATTAACTATACCAAGCAGTGCGCAAAATAAATTTAATTGTTAAATTGTCCTTAGTTAATTTTTAACATAGAAATTCGCCTAATTTCAAGAAAAAGATAATTTTATATCAGAATCAACTTTTCATTTGCTGTAAAGATCATTTTTAGAGATCTCTTGTAGTGTTTCCTTTGAATTACTTTTTTATGACTTTTAATGTATTTTTATGTTTGAAAAATTGTTTATTCTCTATAAATAATTTCAATACATCTTGAAATGAGTTCTACATTGATTTCAAGAATTGTCTTATAATATTAAATTTTCTCAAAGGCTCAGTAGTTTGACTCATAATGACAGTTTATAATTCATAACAAAATTCCTTATGTCATGCATTTTTTTTCTTGTAATATTATCATGGAAGTCCATTCTCAACTTTATACTTTCCTTTTCAAAATATCTTTATATACTCAGGAAAACGTCTACAGTGTATGGTTTCAATTGTATTATTTCAATAAGAACCCATTCTAAGATGTAAAAAAGAAAGTTTCAAATTGTAGTGTACGATAGTCCTTAATATCAATTGTTCAATAAATGATATTTGAGTTTGATTCATGTGGTTTCATTTTTGGTGTTAGATAATTGACAGTTAAAGAATTCAATAATATGCTTGATTGCATCTGTAATAATTGTGACAATTGCTGTAATAGAAAATATTGATCATTTCTTTATTCTGATTAGGAACTGTACAAGAAGCATGCTATTCATTTTAAACAAATTTAGATTATTCTTTCTAAACTTTCGAAACAACTGAATGCACATTTTGTTACATAAGAATTGTTCCAGATCAAATAGTCTAAATTATTTTTATTAGAAATAACTAAATACACTGACATTTTTGTTAGACATTAAATGTTAATTACCAATTTCCCTAACTGAATTTGTTATTGGTTATTCATTTGCAATAAATATAATAAATTTATACTTTACTTTTATATGGATTTTCTGTTATCTAAAAAATATTTCCTACTCCTCTGGTACTCTCTGGTAACTTAAAAATATCAGGGAAAGGAGATCGAAATGAAGTCCAAGGTGTGCTAGAAAAATAAAATTTGTTTTTTAGGTACTGTTTACATTATAAAATTTTTTCAAATGAAAATATTAATGTTATTTTGAAATAATATACCCTTGGTTGATGATAGTGTTCAGAATCTACTTTAAACTGTAAACTCTAATAAGCCCTTGTGTGCAAAAAAATGACTAAAGATGAGAGTTACTATCTGTCCTTTGAATATGTGCAGTTTATTTTACAAAGAGCAGGTAATAATTTCTTTTTTTTTTGTATTAATAAACAAAATTGCATATTACTTCATAATTGGTTACTAAATAGGAAATATTTTTGATTTAGTAGAAGCACTCTTTGAAGCCGAATGTCTTGCTTTTGATCCTAACCACTGTTGAATGTCATGTGACGGTTTCTGCTTTCTCCATGCATATCTTTCAGGGTGAATACTTGAGATCTTTAGCAGAGACGAGAATACAAATGTTATTTATGAAAAGTAATATTAGAGAAGGTAAGATCTTCACTTTCTTTACTATAGTCTTTGACTTTTACACTTATTGCTATACTCTGTTCTATTTTTTTGCTTAATTTATTTTACTGCTTGTTAAAACATTGTATGGGAAAAGCTCTTTATACAAATGTGTACCCTTAGTTTTCTCTGTTTGTATAAAAATCAATGTTTCCATCTAACTTAAATATTTGCACCCTTTCAAGGTATAATTACACTATGAAATTTAATCTAAATTTCTCTATAGTTAATATAATAAAAGTTTTTATATTTTTCAACTATTATGATTATTGTATAAAAAATTATTTCTATATATCTTTAGTTTAAGTAAACTATATCTTAATACTTACTCATTTTTCAAGCTTGAGCTGTGAGGTTGATACATTCCATGGGAATCTGAAGAATAAATTTTATAGGATTTATACTTGTGAAGTGTAAATGTCTGAAAATTGAATACCTTATTTTTATTCACAATGCTGAATTACTAAATGCTTGCTATTTCTAATTTATACTTATTTATAATAATGCTTTAAATTCACAAATAACAGCTGGCTCATGATTGCTGTAAGGATTTGTAATACTGAAATTAATATTGATTTCTCGGTCATGTCAACATTAGAATAATTAAATTTTGTATTTTTTCTGTAGAGTCTTCAAAAAGTCTTGAATTATTTTAGTTTTCGGAACAACTATTTTATTCTATAAATAATTAAGTTAAAACTGACTGGCACTTCTTTCATGTTTGAATGAGTTGTAATTTTCTTATTTTAAAATCAATTTTTTTTAATTAAAATATATGACTTTGTAATTTAGCATTGTGAGTAATATTGCCCAGATTAAATATCTGATTTTATTTCATATATTTAAACTAGAATGAAATCAAAATGATACACATTCAACTATTGCAAAATTTTAGAATATTGGAAAACAAAATTCAATAATTTCAAGTGTAATTAATTTTAATTACTTTTCAAAATATTTCTTTGAAAACCAGAATTGAAATCCATGGAAAGAAGTGTTATCATTCATAGCAAAAATTGGTATGTTAAATGTAATAAAACTTTACTTTGCCTGAGCTTACTCAAAGTTTTTCCTGTACAATTTCTCCATTATTAGTTCAAAGGAATTTTGCTAAAATGAAAAATTTTAAATATCATTGATAAAGTTGACTCTGGAATAATGGGATGAACAAAATACAAATGTTTTTTAATTGATGTGATCAAATTATAAAATACAAGCAACAAAAGTGTTATTAATTGTAGTGGCTGTATTTTTAACATAAAAAAATGTATGGCTTATATCATGTATCAAACTTGCATCCTCTTTGTATAGCTAGTACAGGGGCACTACAGTTGTTAAGTTGTAATCCAGTTGTCGACATGTGTATATGCTTTAATGGTACAAATTTGCATATTTCGTTGCTATTAACACATGATGTAAATTTCACTGATTTGCATACTTCCTTCAAGGTGGTGCATTTTGTGTGATAAACAGTGTATTTGTTTAATTTTTCATTTAAAGAACTTGGTCAGGTACCTTTGTCTTTTCTCAATTTACACAAGGTTCCAATAAATTTGAATTGACTTTCAAAGTGTCGCTGTTTCGAATGGAAATTATTGATCTAATAGAATAAATTCAATAATTTGCTTAATTGACTGGTTACTCACTTTTAAAGAAAATATCTTACCAAATATTGCATCCTCTCGTAGGGGAATCGGGGATAGTGCAAGCAATTCATCACGATTCAGAATGTAGTAAAAATGTTCACGAAGCATAGGTAACCCTATGAAGTAGGAAAAATATTAATATTACCTCTAAAGAGAATTGATTGGACATGGAAAAAATATATAATGTAAAATATTTAAATATATACCTTAAAAAATAAATCTGCAAGCTAATAACATAGCATTGATTCCAACAGACTTACTTATAAACCGATCATGAATTTTGAGCAGACATCATTTTATTGCCTCCTCAAATGATAATCCGTTTGTAGAAATGTTTTTAATTTACTTTTTTCTTGTGTAAATTTTTCAAATCGGAATCGATCATATTTCTATTTCAAAGGTTTACAGTGTTTTCTTTATATGTAATTCATAGTATAATCATTTGACTGACTGGCAATAGTATTTATTATACTATTTTCTTATTAGGAAACAATACATTCCCTCTGCTTAACAAATGACAGATTTACCTTAATATAAAAAAGCCACGTTTAATTCTTAAATCTCAATATTGTTTAAGCTTATAAGAAAATGTATTTATGTCTTGATAAATATGAAGTCGTTAACGTATGCCATATAACAATTATGGTAATTACTTAAGATTTCTTAAATTGGACATTATCTTAAAAATTAACTCAAGCAAATATAATTTATTTCTATGTTATTTGAAATTCCTAAAGATGTTTTATGTCAAAATGCTGTAAAAACTTTCTTAGCCTTTAACTTGGCAAGCACACAGATTTTTTATAGCATTTCAAAAAGTAATCGAACATTCTTTTGAAATATCATATAAAAGAACTTATTACTATATTATTTATTCATGTATAATATGTTGCATCAATATAGAAAACTTTTGATCGTCCAAATTGAGTAATGGTGCATTTCTCCCACATAAAATAAGCTCACTCTTGTTAAAATTTTCAAGTATGTTCTCAAATAGATTACTAATGGATAGTTTTTGAGCTTTTTTTCCCCCATATTTTTTACAGTATTTTAGTATTACAGATTTATAAATTTTGTAGTTCTAGGAATGCTACTACATTCAACTTCTATAATGCATCATGCCCATTTTTGAATTTTGCACCATAAAACTCAATCAACCAACATTCAAATTTGACAATTCCTACCATGTATTTCAACATCTACTGCAATTATAGTCAACTTGATTTGTTAGAGATCACATGATCATATTGTTTTACTAACTGAAGTGTGCAAATGCTGTTTTATTTCATTGAAATGTGTCACAATTCCTTAAAAATTTGGCAACGTTTATTCTATGAAAAATAAAAAGCAAATAGAAAATTTTTTTGCTACAGCTCCCATAAATGTGTGAAAGTAATTTAAACAATGTGTATTATAAGATTGAAAAATTTTGTTGAAGAGTAAGAAAGCCTAAAATTAAAGATACCGTTCCTGTGGTGTTAAGTAGTGTAAAGAAAATATATTTATGATAAAATTAACCGATATAAAAAATATATACGAATAAGAAATAATCTACTTACTTGATAATAGAAATTGAAACATATGTAAGAAATTAAGTTTTTTCAACATATGGGCTAACTGCAAAATAAGAATATAATGTAAATTTTTAAGCTAAATAATGTTTCTGAACAAAGTTTATTTACTGCTTTCTTAGTGTTCAAAATATATAGCTAAAAAGTTACTTTTATAAGGAAGTTAAAATATTGGTTTACAATGAAAATTATTAAAATCTCTTAAAAAAAATTTCTGACTTAAGGATTATAAGGGCTAGTTTTACTAATCCAGACAACTGTGCTTACGTTCAAACTCCGTCTCAGATAGAGATGGACTGTAGCTCATAGATTATATAGCTGCCTGAGAGTCAATAAAAAGAATGTTTTGCTAAATTCTAGAGTAAATTTTAAATTTGGCGCAGTCACTGTTAAGTTGATATTACTAACAAGAATTGCAAAAGGATCGATGAGTTTTGCTGATTATACTCATTTAATAAAAATGATCTATTTAGATGCCCAAAGACTTTAGTTCCAAATTTGTTATCAGTAAAAGTTTCTTGGGAAACTTTTGATTGTTAAATTCATAACGTATATAATACTAATACAATGAATATATTTGATTCCATTTGAATTAAAAACTGCTTGCAGGTGTCAAACGAAGTAATGTTGCCAGTTTTCAAGAGTTGTATGATTCAAACTATGAAGAGATATTATATCCATAATCAAAATGTATACTCTTTGTGACTTATATTTTTAATTTCATTGAAAGTAATAATGTTTGCAAATATTTGAACAAAAAGAAATTAGAATTTCATTTGGTGGAAAAATAAGTCATTGGTTTTCCCTAAATTTGTGAAAATCAGTATATTCAAATTCTTAAATATCACATCTAGATAATTTTGCTTATTTTTGTGTCTCATAATTTAAATACCTTATTGCTAACAACCCAGCTGCAGATAGCAGCATTATAATGTGCATCTTCTAAATTGTTTTCCAAGAAGATTTTGTCATTGACAATGAGCTTTCAAATGTCGCCATCAAGAGAAGTGGAGCCCATAAAATTTCTTACCACCCACCTCCAACAGATGTGGTTGCATATATACTCAACAGTGCAGGTGAACCCCGAATTGTACTTTTAGGTTTATATGTTTGCATTACTTGCTCATCACCAAGTGCTTCGCAATTTTGAGCCATGGTCAGGTAACGAGGTCACACCTGAGCTGGCATGGAAGATGTGCATGCAAAAAGCAGAAGCACAACATCTATCTACTCTTGTTCAACAGTTGCTGTGATCAAATTTAGGTTCATCATGCTCTGAAGAGCACCTGGCCTGTCACTAGTTTTATAAAATGTGTAACATTACTAATGCTTAATGATTATTTTAGTATTTTTTAACAACTGAAAATTAGTCTCTTAAAATAATGAAATGATGGATTGAGGAACAATTTACACAATTTATATTCTGAAGAGAATCTGAGGAAAATGAAATAATTAAACCTAACAGTAATAAAGGTAATAATTCATGAGTAACAAAAATACATTGTAGCAAAACTATAATGATGGGAGAAATTATTTGCATTTTTGAAGTACTTTGAAAGTATTAAAGAAATTAATATCATAGTTGACTTTTGTGATGAAAAATACATTCTTAAATTACTCTAAAATTATTACCATACATTTTAAATTGGTTTTTGCTGTGCTTTACGAGAGCTCAACAGTATTCAGTTAAGTTTAAAGAAAGCAAATATTATGCATTTATTAAATTTTTCATCAAATAACAAAATATACTTAAAATGTAAAAGTAATTATTTCTAAATGAAAACCTCAGCATGAGTAAATAGTTTGTGTTGTACAAATTATGCTTATGGAAGATTCAAAATGTTTCCATTCATTGTTATATAATTATATATTAACACATATTATATATTTGTTAGCATTATGATTTATATTGTGCAATTGAATTAAATCAGGTGTGTAATTATGAATTAAATTTTAAATTATATTGAGAATTTAGAAATTTCTTAAATACGTTACCTCTATCTTTTGTTGTAGCATGAACTTTTCTTCGATGCTGTTGGCGAAAGCTTGACGAGCATGTAACCATCGAATTACATGTTTCAAATTATTTTTCTCTGTAATGCACGAAATTTTTAATAGTTAATATCTTAAAGGTACACACATTGATTATTTTAGTACAGTTTTTTTAATAGAAAATCATGTATTACTCTAAATACATGATTTTCTATTAAAAAAATTTTAGTCAAAGCTGCATTAGAATTTTATTACTGAAATATGTATTTGTCAAAAATTATATAATGTTAGAAATACAAAAATTAAAACTGTTGCTATCATTAAGTATTTAGAACTTGAAGTATATGTTGCTATGTAAATAATTGGAAAAAAGTAATAAGAAATATAAAACTCAAAATTTTAATGGTATATAATTAAAAATGAATACCATCAAAAAAATATTCAAGCTGTTTCTTATATTTTGATTCGTGCATTTTTGAGTTAAGAACTGTTAATAATTATACAGTAATATTTCCGCGCTTTTTTACCACTACAGTTACAGTGACCTTAAATTTGATGTTCGGTTTTAAATTATAATCGTGACGGATATTAAAAATAATTATACTCTTAATCTTTTTTTTAATGAAGATTTAAGAATTTCACCAGTCAATTCAACAGTGTTTTTTCAGAAAATTTTTCAACCTCTAACATTTTTTCATTCCATTTACCCATTCTATTAATTACGCAAAAGAGTAATGAATCTTTTACCATTTCTAAAAAATATCTGAGATTTTCTTAGTATTTTATCTAAACGAGAACCACAATTTCAAGATAAAATATTCCACAAGTCTAGCCAAAATTCCTTCCCCTCTTCTAGCAATAAATAAGAAACGTCTTCAATTTTGTGTATTTATGTGATTCTTCGGGATTAACTTCTTGGAAGATGAATGGTTAGTATTTGGGTTTCAGTTCTTTACTTCGTGAGCTCGCCTCCCATCTCGAAAGGCCGAGCTGGCAGCCGAATGGTTAGCGCTCTTGCCTTCGGTTCAACAGTTCGTGGGTTCGAATCCCACCTTGGGTATGGATGTTTGTAGTGGTTCGGAATCCACTTTAAACCGTAAGTCCCGGTCTAATTAGCCTTCGTGTGCAAAAAATGACCGTTGAGCGACAAAGAAACCAAACCAAACCAAACCAACCCATCTCGAAAGTGAAATTTTACAATAGTACAAAATCCACTTTAAAACTGTACGCACGGGGGGGATCTCTCTAATCATTGTTTTTTCTAAAAGTAACTTTAAATTGGGAAAAAGTTTTTTATACTAACCATATCAGTTAAACAATAAGATGAATAAAGTTTGAATTCTAAAATTGAAATTATATAAAGAAAAATATTTTTTATACCTAATGTGTGATGTATGTCAATATGTCTGATCTGTAAATAACGCCAGCCTCAAGTATATTTTTCCCTCGGAATTTTGTAACTGGAATCCGTGAGGAATTTCTGACGCATAATCTGACTTCCGTTTTAGCATTCATTTGAGGGTAATCAACAAAATAATGGAAATATCGTTGGATGGTTTTGGGAAGAATGATAAGGTCTCGGAATCTCGCCCTGTCAAATTGCATTCTACGCTTAATGACGCAGTCTCAGAATGGGGGGGTATATATTGCAGGAAAGAACGGTAACTATAAATCATTTTGTCCCGTGTGTATCATTAAATAAACCAATAGTTGAAAGACAATTTATAAGATGACTTAAGTGAAGATGAATGGTTAACAATATTAAGGTAATTATTTTCAAAAAACAGCAGATTGCTTTTCTACGTCGAAGAAAATTGTCCTAAAATGCAGTTTTTAAAGAGAAAAAAAATGATTCTTTTCATTGAGTGATAATCAGTAAATGTAAAGTAAAATTGTTTTTAATTAAAAGTTTTATTTTACATTATTTTCGTATAATGGCTACTAAATAATTTTCTTTTAAATAATACTTTATAATGAGAGCAGTGTGGTAAAATAGTTCAAAGCTTGAACAGTTCTTCGAACTTTCGATTTTAACAATATTTTGTCGGAATCTATAAATATCGTAAATATGAGCGTTTGCTGCGTAACTTAATTCAATTAAGGAGTAATGAACATGACTGGTACTATGCATAATAAATATTAATGATGTAAACACATGTGCTGTAGATTAATTAATTCGCCTTATTATAATTGTTAAATAATGGCCGCCTTCTAGGATTTTCCATTTCAGTTCTACAAAGGGCTAAGTGGTGGCACCTTTTATAATGGGTGTACCATCGTAGCCTCTTTGAAAAGTGATTAGGTCACTTTTCTGAATAGGTCTGAGCAGTAAATTGTGACATTTGTCTCCTCATTGCTGTACGCAGTTGGTTAAAAATGGCTCTTGCTGATATATATACATATACCATAAAATGATATATATATATATATATATGTGTGTGTGTGTGTGTGTGTGTATATATATATATATATATACGCACACACACAGTACGTGCCATTAAAATTGCTACACCAGGAAAGCGGGACACCACACACGTGAAATTTGCATGACAGGTAGAACTTGCTGTGATATGAAAATAATTAGATTTTCAGCGCATTCATACAAAGCAGGCGACAGTAGCGACAGCTACAATGTGTATAAAACCAGAGATTTGACAGCAGTTTTCTAATATTCAATTTCCGTTTCAACGTTGTTTTTGGATAAGAAAGTTGCTGTAATATCTCGCGTAAGAAGAAGAAATGCCTATCAGCACGTGTCTGACTTTGATCAAGGAAGGATTATAGCCTATCGAGATTGCGGTTTATCGTACCGCAATATTGCTGCTCGCGTCAGTCGAGACCCCATGACTGTTAGCAGAATATGGAATCGATGGGTTCAGGACAATCACACGGAACCTCATGCAGGATCTCAGCGACACCTCATCACTAACAGCAGGGAAGACAGACATTCTATCCTCTACACAGCCACGTCATGAACCCTGAGTCGAGAAATGGAGTCATTTGCAAGGCAGCAAGTTTCTGCTCGAACAGTTCGACGACGTTTGCAGCAGCATTGATTGTCTGCACGGTGACCATGACTTTGACTACCAGCGACGCTGCGTCACAGACAGGAGCGCCTTCAATGGTGTGATCAGTGACGAACCTGGACGCGGGAATGGCATCACATCATTTTTACAGATGAATCTTGGTTCTGTGTACAGGACCATGAAGGCCGCATCCGTGTTTGGAGGCATCGTGGAAAACGCGCATTGCCAGCTTGCATTGGACATCGCCATACTGGCCCATCTGCTGGAGTGATGGTATGGGGTGCCATTGGATACACGTCTCGATCACCTCTTGTTCGCATTACCGGCACTTTGAACAGCAACCGTTACATTTGCGATGTGTTAATGCCCGTGGCTCTGCCCTAAATTTGAGGCCTCTCTAATGTTTTGTTTCAACAGTATAATGCACGACCGCATGTTGCCCGTATTGTTCTGAACTTTCCTTGATACAGAACAGGTTCGACTGTTACCTTGGCCAGCACGTTCTCCTAATCTGTCACCAATTGAGAACGTGTGGTCAATGGTCATCACTCACCATCCACTTCTGTCAATGATCAGTGGCATAGTGTTGAAGCTGCATGGACTGAGATCACCGTACATGCCATACAATCTCTGTTTGACTCCATGCCTAGGCAGATAAATGCTGTTTTTGCAGCCAGAGGTGGCTGCTCTGGGTACTTATTTCTCAAGATCTATACATCCTAATATCCTGTAAATCTAATCACTTATTTCCACTATAATGTATGTGTCCAGTAAATATCGTTCTGTTATTTGATAAAATCTTTCTATTTATATAAAATCTATTT